>ML423441.1:0-64292 GCA_005239525.1 Nicotiana knightiana | reverse complement strand
CATTTTATATATATATATATATATAAAATGTCTTTTCTTCACCAAGTTCTCATTCTACTACTTCTAGGTGATTCTAAAATCCTAAATAAATGTAACTATCACCATTTCTCATCACCCAAATACTTACAACAATCATAAGTCAACAACTCAAAACCCTAGCATAGTTCATATAGTTATCTTCACAAAAACCATTTACTATTCTCCCAACACTCATCAGTTCATAGTTATTGTCACGACCCAAACCGATGGGCCGCGACGGGCACCCGGTACCTTACTCAACCGAGTATCAACGTAACGTATCTATATTATTATATCATCATATACACGTGACATACGAGCCTAATAGGCCAACCTGATTATTTATAAGCTCAAAACATAGGCCAACAAGGCCGTACAATCTTTCACGTACACGACATATGTCTACAAGCCTCTAAGAGTACATAAATTTCATAAAGGTCGGGTCAGAGTCCCACCATACCAAACAATACACGTCTAAAATATACTAACCAAACAAGCAACTCCGAAGCAAATAGAGCACACCAACATCTTGTACTGAGCTGATAGCCTACTTGGAGGACTCTCGACCTGTCTATCGGGACCTGCGGGCATGAAACGCTACGTTCCTAAGCAAAAAGGACGTCAGTACGAATAATGTACCGAATATGTAAGGCACATAAATAAGTACATAACAGACATCATGGAAGGAATATGGAGTAAATTACTCAACCCGTAAATATCGATAACTCCGTAAATCATGAAATAATTATAATATCATGCCTATGCGTATGAATTTCATGTTGTGCGTAGGTACATGTTTCATAACATCATCAGGCCTCTGAGGGCACCCCCATCATATCATATCGGCCACTGTGGGAAAAACCATCAATGTATACCAGCTGATCAGGTGGTGGTGTGTATATAACTATAACGCCATAAGTTTTTCCATATATATATATATACGCGTATAATACGATTGCTGGTCATGGGTCAACGTACATGTATAAATGCATGAAATTCATAAGGAATACGTCAATAAGATTTTCTCGAATGGCCATAAAAATCAATATGCCTTTTGGATAAACTTTATCAAATACGTATTTTTCTGAGACCCATGAAAAAAAGATATAATAATAATTGATATGGGGAATCAAGAATATAGACACCTCAAGTATTTCTATGAATAGAGCCATTTATGGAAATTGTGCATTTTCTCGTTTCATTTGTGACGTATAGATCATGCCAAAAGAAATAAGGGATCACCTTAACATACCTGAGTCGATTCTCTTGAAAATCCCTCTAAGACACGTTAATTGCGACGAAATATGTAATGGTGAGATCGAAATTGGGAACAAGGACCCTATGCACAAACCTTGAAAATGGGAATGGCTCCGGTGTAGTACTTCACTGTATCAGCATAGGCTTCTGATTTGATACACTTCGCTAACCTTCTGCTAAGCCATTTCCACATAGATCTAGAAATATAGCCAAGATTCAGTATTCAACGAATTGGAATGAAGGTGGAGTTGAGGCTGCAAACCATTATCTCCACTTGACAAGAGTACTATACAACTATATGACTCGTTTTGTGTCAAAATACCCAAGAGCAGTATTTTTTTTAGTATAAGGATATTGATTTGGGTGTTACGCACAATGGGAAGTTGAGTTATTTGGAAGGACGAGTGTATGAGATCAAGTATTTTTTGGCAAATTTCAACAGGTTGGTGAAGATCAAGACAAAGGTTGACCTTGATAATTTCTTCAGGAATGGACAAAGCATCCTCATAAATAATGAATGTTATCTTAACTAAATGCCACCTTTTAATTTATGGTATGAGTCACTACAATTGCATGGGGCTGTCACCTCATGCTTTTTTTTTTGTACTTATCCAATAGATTTTTAATTAATTAGGTAATATCCCGTTACCTGGTAATTAACCAATTACCCACACAATTAAAATTTGTCTTAATTTACTTAAAATACTACTCACTTTTAACACACCTTATACACCTTATTATCATGGCCATGTGGTACCTTGTATGGTACAAATACATAAATACCAGGTATTTTAGCTCGGGGCATATTTCATCCCAAAATGTCAAACTTTGACGAAACTCATTTTTTTCGATTTGATTACCCTCTCACTTTCACGAATTTATTCATCACTTGTTTGAAATAGCATAACACTTCTAATTTCCAAATAATCGTATCCTTGAACTGATGTCAATTATCTTACGATAAATTCAATGTATAATACTACAGGGTGCAACATCGTCTTAATTTAATACTGCAAAGCATAACATCATCATAATGTAATACCGCAAGACGTAACATTATCGTAATATTGCGAGGCATGACAGTTATAAATGGTTAGGGAGATATTTTTGAAGTTCACTCCTCTTGAATATGTGTTATAGGTTTTCCTTTTTCAACAATGATGTCTCGATTGAATATCTAATGGGTAGAAAAATTTATCCATGTTAATAAGGTATTAGAGAATTGAAATTAACTTAGAATCATCGTTAGAACTTACCTTGAATGATGGAGGGACCTTGGGAAAGTTAGGTTCATGAGAGCTTCCCTTTTCTAGAGTTGGTTTTCATGCTTGGGGTGTGGGTGAACGAAGGTAGGGATTTTAAATAAATGGACACGTCCAAAAGTTGAGGAGGAACTAAAAATAGCTTTGATAGATAATGTCGGCGCGAGGCACCATCAGGGGTGCCAAACTAACTATGCAAGGCGCCATCAGAGGCGCCAAAACTACGGTGACTTGATTTGTCTGGGGCGCTGAGGTCGATGTCCTGGACAGCGCCTTGCACTGTCTTGGGAACTGCATTTTTATGTCCTTGCATTGTCTATGACCACGAGTTTTCATGGCCTTGCACCGTCTATGGCCGTGAGTATTCATGGCCTTGCACTGTTTACGACTGTGAATTTTCATGGCCTTGCATTGTCTAAGTCTATAAGACGGTCCTCCTGTAAGCTTAGTCGATTTTATTGAACTTTATACATGTCACTCTAGGTCTTGATTCTAAAATAATTGTTTTCACCCATACTCATCCCGATAGGACTTCACATGTCCAAAATGTCACATTAATACTCATTTAACGCATCACAACTAATCTGGATTTATGGAGTGTTACATTTAAATATCTGTAGAACAAGCGTAATAAAAATACAAACACATTACCACAAGAACAATATATTAAATACGATCATTGTATAATAACTCAATATATATATGCATAAACATAGTTAATAAGAATTAGCCAACAAAAGCACACACTAAAGTCTTTTCATAATTATAGTGAAACAAATTTACCAACACATCTATGAGTACTCAATGGTACCACAATGCCTTAAATATGTTATAGAGCATACAAAATGCTCATTGAAGCATACACAATGCCCCATATATATATATATATATCAATAAGGATACACAATGCTCGGGTGATGTACAAAGACATATATAATGCCCCAATATCATGGCCCACAGTCACATAAAAATCAACATCATGGCTCACAGTCGTATCAATGGCACCCAATGCCTAAAATATGCAATAGAGCATACACAATGCTCACTGAAGCATAAATAATGACCCAAATATATATCAAGAAGCATACACATAATGCCCCAGCATCAAGGCTCACAGCCGTATCAAATTCAACGCCATGACTCAATGTCGTATCAAACTATAAAACTCAACACCATGGCTCACAGTCGTATTACGCCATGAAATAACTTATAAAATAATTCTTTTTTTGTATTTTTGTAAAATAATATATTAGCGGCTAATTTAAGATCACTGATCCTGCAAAGCACGCGCTTGTCCCAACACATTGACCAGGTAGAGAAAACATATTTTTAAAACTGGTTTAGAAAAACATGCATTAAAGCTTAAAGTCTCACATACCTCGCTAATAGAAAGTTCGTCAATCTTGCAACGCCTAGAACACTAACCAAATAGCTTCCAATGGCCTTATTCTATTCAAAATACTGAGTAAAACGTTCTAGTTAGTCTGGGTGAATAATTTATATAATCTTAGGACAAGTCAAAACTAAAGTCCAGTGCGGTCTAATTAATGAAGAGAATCTGTATACAATTAATGGTCTAACAGAGCACTTTAGCAGTGCAAAAACCGCCGAACAGTGGCCCTAAAGATACATTGTCTAATGTCAAATTCAGCTAATTACTCAATCCTTAGCAAGTTATATTGCCTCCCAATCATTATCCTAATGGTGGTAACATGTGATAATTCATAGAGAGGCAACGAAACTGTGTCAAAATTATTTTCCATGGCAAGATTTCAATTCTCAATTCATTAACTATTATCAGTATCAATTATGACATCATGATGGTCCTACATTCCACTTCAATGTCTAATTTTAATTGCAAGTTTATCTTTGTTGGCATGAAAAAGGTTCCACTCATGGTAGGAATCATTATAGTGAGGTAATGAATTTAATGAGGCTGCTTATGGTTTCTTCCCCAAACCTTTTTCTCCAATCCGAGAAGCAGGTACATTTTGAATGCGAGTTTCCCCGTCCACAATAACACAACTTTAAAATCTGCATGCAAGGTCAAGAAGTATAGTATAGGTATGATCGAGTCCATGTAACTAGTAAGTATCCTGATTAACCTCAGTGAAGTAGTGACGAGGTCTCAAATAAAGACGTGATATATATAACATGCACAGCTCATTAACATATTCGTGTACCCAGCAACAATAACGAAGTCTAAACAGGAAACACAAGTGCCACATAGTACACGTTGAGAAGATGTGAGTGAGTCTCTTAACATCTCAACATGTAAATAAGATATACTTCACATATCAAATATCACATCAACAATTGCATTTAGATAATACATGCCCAGATACTATTCCAGTTAAACAACTCAACATATAAAGAAGATATGCATCCAAAATCACTAAATCATCAAGCTTGCATATAGAGGAGATATGTGTAAAGTATCAAATAGTCCTCCCACAATTGCATACAGAGAGATATGCACGATATACTAGAAATTCCTTCAGCAGATGCATATAGAGATGATATTCATGAAATATCAATTTATCCTTCAACAAATGCATATAGAGAAGATATGCATGATTACTCAATTAATCTATCATTAGTCGCATATGGAGAAGATATGTACAGTGTCTCTTCTCATCAAGTAAGGTAGCATATATAGAAGACATGCATAGGGGCATGTGTACAACCTGGGGCTAACATATAAAGAAGATATGCAAAGAATATTGTATACATCCAAGGAGTTTGTAAATGGAGAACAAAAGCAAAGTCCAATCAATGATCAACTTTACCAAGATCCACATCAACCAGAAACCGGTCAGTTCTCATAACATGCGTGTATACCATCAGCAAAAGAAACATGAGAAGGTGACCCCAGGGGAATGGATCCTTATCCATGTGCTGCATGGACAATTCATGTGCCAGTAACAATAATACTGCAAAGACACGTCGCGTGCCAAACAACCCATCCTGCACGGACCACTCACGTGCTGCCAATCCAGTCTATCATACAGAAAGCATATACGAATAATGAATATCAAATCACTTACTCATGAACTGAAGAAGATAGCAAGCTAAGATGTATGCATGTGAAAATGTACAAATACTAATCAAATCAGGCGGATACACCATACAACAACAAGTATCATGCTCAACAGGAAATCCACACCTACACATGATCTTTAGAATGATTCACAGAGTTTATGTAGTCATATAAATATATAAAGCATGACAGCAAGAAACGTGGTATCAAAATCAAGCCATAGTACAACCTAAAGACTACTCCGGTCATGAATCATAGATAGACCCTGTATATACGCTCGTCACCTCACATATACGTCGCTTATCACACAATTCAATTAGACAAACAATGTCATATCCTAAGGATTATTCCCTCGACAAGATTAGACAAAATACGTACCTTATCCGGGAAAGATTTCATCCTTAAGTCGCGTAAAAATCTCGCCGTATCCCTCCAATCACGGAAATGCAAGATAAACATCAACCAAGAAAGACAACAATGATATGAAAGAGATCTATGTCCATAAAGTTTTGATCTTTAAAGAATTTCCAAAAAATCAACAAAGTCAACACATAACATAATAGTGTCGATACATAATAAATTTTTGATAATTTGTAAATATAGAACCATGAGATCTAATTGAGGTAAATGTTTGAAATAATAATAACCACATTGTCTGAATGGAAATAACAATACTAAAATGAAAAGAGACGCCAATATTACAGTCTAGATGCAGCTTTACCTCGTCTCTCCAAAGCTAAACTCACCAACAAACCTCAGCTACTGGTGGCTCGGTCTAGCACCTGGATCCGCACAATTAAGTGCATAGTATAGTACGATTACAACCGACTCCATGTCTCAGCATGTATCATAACTAACCTCGGCGAGGTAATAGAAGCAAAAATTATAAATCATACTTGCTAATCATTTGTACAATTCATAATTTCCAACACATACAGAACAATAATATGACCAAGTCATGAATAACGGATAAAAACTACCTTGGTGCACATAATAACTTAATGAAGTATGTTCAATTAACAATCCAATATATAAATAAGATATGCAGAAAAATCAAGTAAAAAATCAAGGAAATTGCAAGAAATGATGAAATGCAATAACCAAATCAAACACTAGTCAACTATTCCTCAGAATTTCAATAACCGAACCAAAACATTGATCAACTTTCATCAAACTGCGTGTACACCATAAAGAAAAAAATATGACAGGGTGACCATAGGGGGGTGGATCTATATCCACACACTGCACGACGTAGTCACGTGCCATAATAATCGCAATCCACACTACGTGGTCACGTGCTCATAATCATAATATGCATGGTTTGGTCACATACTCATAATCATAATCTGCATAGTATAGTAACGCGCTCGTAATCATAATTCGCACGGCGTGGTCACCCATAGAATGTAGTAGATTAGCCTCTACGTGATCTCAAATATGGTTCAAATACCTCAAAACAAAGGTACAAATATAAGAAATATCACAACATTAAGCTTAGCAACCAATTCAAGACATATAATAGCCTAAGCACTACCAATATCATGAATAATACCCTTGTGCACATACATGGGATCAACCCCACAAATGTGCGTCACCCATAGCATGTAGCTATCATAAATAACTTAGAAAACCAGTGCCTCAATCAAGTTTAGGTAAGATACTTACCTCAAGCAAATTAAACCAGTGCTCTAAAACCTCTTGATGGCTTGAGTCTATCCAAAATCACTTAATATCATCAATAAAATCCATAAAAATAATTATAATAATGAAGTTAAGATCTTGAGTCCATGATGCTAATTCAACCAAAAAAGTCAACCCCGGGCTAGTACCTTCAAACCCGAAAAACTCACAAATTTTGAACACCCGTTCCGATACGAGTCCAGATATGTGTTTCATCCAATTCCAACCTCAAATCGACCCTCAAATTATCAATTCTCACTCCCCAAAATCATAGTCCTAAAACCTCCAAATTCCACCTTAAATTCATACAAAATATGTGTAATAATCTATGGGTAATCAATATCTAACAACAAAATCAAGTAAGGAGTACTTACCTCTTATATTATGATGAAAAGCCCTCCAAAAATCACCTCCAACAAATCCCCACAACTCCAAAAATGAGAAAAATATCCAAACCATTCTATATTAAATCATGTCCAGCAGTTTCGCATTTGCAGACACTTAACCGCATCTATAGTGCCACTTCTACTGTAAAAGGACCGCATCTGCATTCCTCAATAAGCTCCTATCCTCCCGCTTTTGCGACTCTCCAAGCGCACATGCGCTTCCGCTTCCATGGACTGCTAGCTGCACCAGCGACTTTGCTTTTGCGGCCCAACTTCCGCACCTATGGTCCCTACACCTCCAAACCAAAGCTCGCACCTACGCCTCTAAGGCCGCACATGCGCCTCCGCATCTATGACTAAAATTCTGCTGATGCGAAAATACGAGAAGCCCATAAATCTTCAGCAATGCCAACAATGTCAAAAATGATCCGAAATACACACGAGCCCCCCACACCAACCAATACCAAAACCTACTCGAGGCCTCAAAGCACAAAAAATAACATCAAAACCACAAATATCACCTCAATTCAAGCCTACAAAACTAATACATATTTCCAAATTAAAACATATGCCAAACATGTTTAATCAACTCACAATGACTTCAAATTTTGCATGTGAGTCCCAAATGACACAATGAACCTATTCCAATTCCCATAACCCTAATCCAAAGATAATATCATCAAAGTCAACTATTGATCAAACATATGCACTTCCAAACCTTCAACTTTTCAACTTTTGCCAATTCGAGCCAAAACAACCTAGGAACCTCCAAATCAAAATATAGACAAACACCTAAGTCGAAAATTACCACACAAAGCTACTAGAACCATCAAAAAACTATTTCAAAGTCGTCTACATGAAAGTTAAACTCGGATTAACTCATACAACTTAAGCATCTAACCATGGGACTAAGTATACATCCCTAAAACCAAATCAACTACCCCGAAAAGTCTCAAAGTCATAAATACACATATGCAAATCATCAAATAGGGGAACATGGATAAAATAATCAAAACGACCAGCCGTATCATTATATTCTCCCCTCTTAAATCAATTTTCATCCTCTACATCTCCCACTCGGTCTCCTGAGTAGCCTCATCAACCGACATACCTATCCAATGAGCCTTCACGATGCTATATTCTTCGACTTCAACATTTGGACCTGTCGGTCCAAGATTGATGTGGCTCCATACAATAAGTCAAATCCTGGTGCAAGTGCACCATGCTGAAGTCCAACACATGTGATGGATCCCCATAATACTTCTAGATCATAGAAACATGAAACACTAGGTGAACTCCTAATAGAATAGGGGGAAAGGAAAGTATATAGGCCTCCTCACCAACTCTCCCGAGCACCTCAAAAGGACCATTATACGTATGTCTCAACTTGTCCTTCCTCCCGAATGAGATCACACCCTTCCTGGGCGAAACTCTGAGTAGAACCTTCTCACCCACCATATATGCCACATCACGAGCCTTTCTGTCATCATAACTCTTCTACCTAGACTGTGTTGTACGACGCCGCTCCTGGACCAACTTCACTTTCTCAAAAGCATCACGGACCAAATCAGTGCCCAATAACCTAGCCTCCATGGGCTACAAAATAACCAACTAGAGAATGACACTACTCCCATATAAGGCCTCATAAGGAGCCATCTAGTTACTCGATTGATTATTGTTGTTGTAGGCGAACTCTACTAACAGAAGAAACTAATCCCATGAATCCCCAAAATCAATGGCACAAGCTTGTAACATGTCCTTCAAAATCTAAATAGTGCGCTCGGGCTCCCCGCCCGTCTAGGGATGAAATGCCTTACTCAGCTCGACCTGTGTGCCCAACTCACGATGCAATGCCTCCCAAAATGCGATGTAAATTGCGTGCCTCAATCCGAGATAATAGACATGGGCACACCATGAAGGCAAACAATCTAATGAAGATAAATCCAATCCAGCTGCTCTGAAGAGTAGGTAGTCATGACTGGAATGAAGTGTACAGACTTGGTCAGTCTGTCCATAATGACCATACTACATCGAATATCCCCAAGGTACACGGAAGCCCAACTACAAAATACATAGTGATACGCTCCCACTTCCACTTCGTAATATCAAGCCTCTGAAGCAGGCCACCCGGTATCTGATGCTTGTACTTCACCTGCAAGCAGTTCAAACACCGCCCAACATACTCAACAATGTCCTTCTTCATCCTCTGCCACTAATAGTGCTTCCTTAAATCATGACACATCTTCATGACACCCAGATGAATGGAATATCGCGAACAATTGGCCTCCTCAAGATTCTCGCAGCCCATCCATATTTGGAACACAAAAGCCCTGAAGCCTTAATACCCTATCATCCCTAACAGTAACCTCCTTAGCATCACCGTATTACACTGTGTCCCTCAGGACAAGCAAGTAGGGATCATCACGCGCCATTATGCGTTGAAAAAAGGACGTCCGCAATACAACACACGCAAGAACCCTGATAGGTTCTGAAATATCCACCCTCACGTTTTAGAGGGAGGGAATAGTATTCCAGTCTAGCAGCCAAGGGAGAATAGATGGGAAGAGAGATAAATATTAAACTTGGGTTTAAGGCTTTAGTTAACCAATTAAATCGTGTCCTTGATTTGATAAGCGGATACTAGCTATTAAGATATTCAACGTCTAATGGAAGGAAAGGGAGAGATACTATGATAGGTGGCAAACTTAAATTGCAACGCTTGACACATCTATGAAGATAAAATCCACAGTTAGGACTTCCATATGTCAACTTTGTCACACGCCTATAAATACGTACTGAAAATGCTCCACCATTTAAGCGAATTCAACCAAAGTACTCGATGATCAAACACTAAACATTCTAACATGGAACGTAACCTCACAACAGATTTTTCATTACGACGATATTTTTTTGGACTGTGCAAGTAGGTTCCAAACTGGACTTTGCATGAGTCCTTAAAGAGCACAAAATACTAAATGCCATATATGAAACCAGCTCCATGAAACTTCTCTCTTGTCAATGCATCAATACGCTCAATTGCCATAGCATTCAGGTAGTTTTTATGATCCCCAACTATACCTTGTCTGAAGAAAGAATTATAGGGAACCTGAAACCAAGAAGGAAAATCTTCAGATTTGTTCACTTCATGGCTCCTCAGAATGTCAAAGCTGCAACTCTTTACAACCTCCTCTACTTCCTCTTCTTCATCAAATGGGCATCCTAAAAACTCAGCCAATCTCTTGACATGAGTTTTTGTGTCTTCCATTAGCTCCTCATAAGTTATAAAGAAAATACTTTCAGGTTTCTCTAAGCTTGCCGTTTTGAATCCCGTAACATGGTCATAATAAGGTCCACCAGGAAATGTTCCAGAACAAAATTTCTCTATGGCTTCTTCAAGGGGCCATGGCCCATCTTCTACGTCCTTCCATTTATTTGTGAAATGCCACATTGATACCAGTGTATCTTTAGGGTTTCGTGTTATGTAAACAACTCGACAGTCAGATGAATCAAGAGTTCTACCTATAAGCTGGTAAGGAATATGGGTAGAGAAGAGCCTCCTTGAATCTAGATTGTCAATTGCAATTGGAGATGGTTCAGTTTTTCCAAAGACTTGGACCTCAAGCGTAGGAACAAGGTCGTGGGGGTTGTGGTTGACTAATGATTCTTTGGAGGATCGATAGATGATAGAGAAAAGGAGAGATTTAAGCCATGTCGTCCCAGTTTTTGGAATGGATGCTAATATTACATCATTATTAAGTGGTTTGAACTCATTAAGAACTCGAAAAGTGCTTGGCACAAATTTAGGAAGAAACCAGAAACCATTTATTTGACAGACATAGTTATCTCGCCACCAATTTTCTTTTGGTAAGGACGGATGGAGAAGCTCCACACTATTCACCATGAAATAATACAAGTACTGATACACGAGGAAAACGAAGTATTAAGAGAAGTATGTGTAAAGAATCAGAGAAGCTGACAAAGATAAGCAGTCACTCCAACAAAGCTTACTCCCTAATATATAGTTGTAAAACGTGAAGATTGTAGCTCAAACATTTAATGTAATTCAATATTTTGCAGTAACTTCCATAAAAGTCCTCCCCGGATATCGTAAACTTCGAACAATCTCCCACATGGGGCACCGACAATGGTCATTGGACTTTGTGACTTTGTATTTGTTCAACAGACGAGATTTGTGATCTCTTCTCTTTTTTTTCTATTTTTTTAAATTTATTTTTTCTTTACGAAAGTGGAGGGAAGGGAAATGGGGAGGGAAATTGTATACGGTGGAAATCAAAATGAGCGAGAATTTCTCAATGACACGAAGATCAAGGTGGTTACACAGCTGTCCCCAATAAGATTCTTTAGTGTAATTAGTAATGTACCTTATTTAGTATTTTCCCTCCTATATAAAGAGGACCCTAATCATTTGTAAATATCATCTAATCATTGGCAAATAATATACTCTATACTTTTCGCTCATTGTTCATCAAAATTGTCCTTTAGACTTTATTATTTCTTTAGTGCTCTTGATTCACCTCGAGGTCACCGAGCTCGAGGTCGCTACTTCTTAAGTAACACTGGTTTGGTTCCTTTATTCCTTTCATTTACACCTTACATTACTTGATTATTAATTGGTATTGAACTAGATCACGTATATTTAAAACCACAAATGAAATTTAATTTTTACTCGTATTTTCGAGGTAAACAGTTTGGCGCACATAACGGGGCTAAAGATAATAGTGATTATTTCAGTGCTAAATTTCTGATAACACACGTTATTCTTCACACTTTTTCTTGTCAAAGATACTTTATTTTCAGGCTAAAACATGTCGAACTCAACAAACACACCAGCGCATGGTAATGACGGTCTCGGGTTCCATGGGGAAAATGATAATGTAACAGCTTCAGGGGTCGGTGTACCACCACTTAACCCTGGGGTAGTGCCAGTTCCTAACCCAGTCGATGTCGGTTCACACTTTGCTCTAAACGTCGACATAGGAACCGACGTCGGAGGAAACGTATGCGGAGAGGTCCAACCTGGTGGCCAAAGAACATCGGGTTGAGGAGATGAGGAAGTGAGCCTCAGAGTAATCTTTGAAATGTTACAAGCGCAGCAGATCGCTATCGCTCAGCTGCAAAATTAACAAAAGATTTCGAGTGTGGGGGGACCAGAAACTACTCACCATGCTGAACTAATCCCGGAAATGTCGAGTAATAGTGGATAGTGATGTGTTGACCCAAGTCACTGTATGGTTTTGAAGATTGACAAATGCCTACCCAGTTGAACCAGTTCCATCATGGAAAACATACTCGAATGAACCAATTGGCACAAAAACCGTACATGCACAGGAGATAACATGATATGTGAATTATCCATGAACTAAGAGGTTGTCTCCTAATGCAAAAAGGTTGCAAATTGATAAGAGGTTAGAGTTCAAGTTTAGCAAGGGAAAAAACAAAGGAAGGAAGTTGAGATAAACAGAAACTCTTCCACCAAGGAAGAGTTGCATTAGAACTAAACAAGAACATCTCAACTTCTGGCGCTATATAATGTTGAAGTACTCCTACTGAAGAATTGATCGCGCAAAGACAGAATTGAAGCAAGAAATGAAAGCAAAATTACCAGAGAAATTTTGCAAGCAGAACCCTTGTGCGACACAAAGGCTACTGAACAGCTAGAAGAACCAGTTCCATCTATTTTTCTTTCGAGTCTAGTTGGTTGTAGTAGGTGATTTAATATTGTATCTTATAGCTTTATTAGAAGCAATTGTAATATTTACACACTGTTCAAGTTAGAGTTAACTTAAAGCTTGTCGCAATTAGCTAGAGGCTAGTTTGCTACAAAGGGATTAAAGCTAGTCCTAGGTTTACAAAAGAGTTTATTTTGTAAATGCTGTTTGGCTCAGAGTTGTAGTGAAGAGTTTGGAAAAATCCTACTGAGGAGTAAGTCGTGGTTTTTTCACCTTTTGAGCCAGGTGTTTTTCACGTAAAAATCTCCGTGTTCTTACTTTATTGAATTTATTACTCTGCACCAATATAAGTTAGAACACCAAGAAGAATCGGGTTCTTCTATTGAGACAGCACTCGAAAATTAGACACCACATAAATCACCCCCTCTTGTGTGGTATTAAAGTATAAAACATCAATTGGTATCATAGCAGGTTATCTTTGAAAAGGATAACACATTGGAAAAGATCAAAATGAATGCACCACCTGGAAACTGGGAGGGTCAATCAACTGCAAGGCCACCACTATTCAATGGCCAATATTACTCTTCGTGGAAGAACAGGATGAAGGACCACCTGATTGGAGAAGACTGTGAACTCTGGGACATAGTCACTGATGGTCCTCTAGCTACCAAGAAGAAGACTGTTGAAGGTGTAAATGCACTAAAGACTAGAGCTGACTGCACTGCCGAGGATCTGAAGAAATGGGAGAAGAATGCAAAGGCCAAGAAGTGGCTAGTGTGTGGACTAGGTCCAGACGAGTATGGCAGAATCCAAAGTTGCACCACTGCCAAAGAAATCTGGGATACCTTGCAAATAGCCCATGAAGGAACACCTCAGGTAAAAAGATCAAGAGGTACTCTACTATACTCACAGTATGAAAACTGCACTATGAAAGAAGGATAGACAATCCAAGAGATGTACACAAGGTTCACAACTTTGACAAATGAACTTAAGTATCTTGGTAGAGTCATTCTTGAAGAGGACAGTGTAGAGAAGATCCTGACAAGGGTCTTACCAATCTCCTGTGAAAGCAAAATCACTGCTATCCAGGAATCCAAAAATATGGCAACCCTCAGATTGGATGAACTAATTGGAAACCTTACTGCCTATGAACTTCGAAGGCAGACAATGAAGATGGATGGTCCAAAGAAGGAGAGGAGTCTATCATTGAGAATCACTTAGGGAGCATATCTTAAGGAAGATGAGATGGCCATGATTACCAAAGAATTCAGAAACTTTCTCATAAGGAAGAAGGGAATCTCCAGAGGTGGAAATTACGACAAAGCAAAAACTCCAGAAAGGCCAACCAACATGGGATGCTACAAGTGTGGAAAGACTGACCACCTTATCAAGAACTGTCCTCAGTGGGAAGTGGAATGGAAAAATGAGATATATGAAAGAAGGAACAGGAAGAAGGAACTTGTCCAACCCAAGAAAACCACAACAAAAGCTATGGTTGCTGCTTAGGGGAAAGTTCAGATGAAGAATCAGAAGATGGTGAGAATGAAGATCAGGCGCTCATGGCAATTGGAGAATCCAATGAGGAATCACATGAAGAACCAGAGGTAAGTATCTCCCATCTTAAAAATAAAATAAAGTTCCTATCTAAGGAAAAACTCTCTGAGTTGCTACTTGATTTCATGGATGATTCCGAAGAAACAACCAAAGAGAAGGAACAACTCTCAAAAGAATGTGAAATGCTAAAAGAAAAATGCATGAACTTTGAAACCAGAGTAAGTGAATCTGAAAGGAAAAATACTGTCTTGTTGAACCAGGTTCATCCTCTTGAAATTGAGATTCTAGAACTAAAATCTGAAAACTTAAAGCTAAAGCTAGGATCCAGTAAAAAGGTTGTTGATCATTCTCATATCATGTTAGAAGAAAATGTGGGAAAACTAAAAGATAAGATGTATGCCAAGTATGAACAGATAAGAACACTTAAAGAAGAACTTGGCAAAGTTAAACATGAATTAGATCGAACTTGTAAATGGAATAAATCCTCTAATGCCCTGACATGGCTTCAAGAGAATCATAGTAGCAACTGGAGAGGTCTTGGCTTTGGGAGTCAATTGCCCAAGTGGGATCCCAAAAGAAAGTATCTCACTCTCTCTGAGAATAAAATCTGCACCCACTGTAGTAAGACTGGCCACTACAAAATTGAGTGTACTGCAAAAGAGTAGGCGAGTCGAAGAAATGAGAGTTTTGTTAAAAAGAAAAACTGGCTACCAAATTTGGCCAAAAAAAGCTTGATTCATCCATTCTCTCATAGAAGAGGACCCAAACTAGTTTGGGTTCTTAAAACTAAACCCTGATTTCTTTTTGTAGGTTCAAGTGAGAAGAAGCAGCCAAATTTGGTATTTGGATAGTGGCTGGTCAAAACATATGACAGGGAAAAAGGAACGGTTCCTTTCACTTGAAAGCCCCAAAGGAGGAAATGTCTCCTTTGGAAATGGAAAGAAAGGTGAAATTATTGGGGTTGGTAAGGTAGGTAAGGACGAAAAACATTCTATTGAACATGTGTACCTGATAAGTGGCTTGAAATATAGCTTGATCAGTGTGTCACAACTGTGTGACAGAGGTAACCTGGTTGCCTTTATTTCCACAAAATATTTTGTGATTAACCTGCTTATTGACAAGATTGTTTTGCAGGGAAAAAGAATGAATAACATCTATGTCATAGACTTTTCCATACTGTCTGAAAATGAACTCACTTGCCTAAGTGCGTTGGACAATGATTCCCTCTATGGCACAAAAGACTTTGTCACGCAAGTCTAAATAAGCTAAACAAACTAGTCTCTAAAGGCTTAGTGGTAGGGCTTCCTAACATTAAGTTCAAGGAAGACAAAGTTTGTGAGTCATGTGCAAGGGGGAAGCAAGTAAGATCTTCTTTAAAAAGTAAGAAAATGGTCAATACCACCAGGACGTTGGAACTGGTTCATATGGACCTATGTGGTCCTATGAGAACTCTGAGCAGAGGTGGTAAGAAATATGTAATGGTGCTAGTTGATGACTATTCAAGGTTCACTTGGACCTTATTTTTGACATATAAGGATGAAGCATTTGATATGTTCACCTCACTTGTTAAGAAAACTCAAAATCAGTTAGGAAATCAACTAGCATCAATAAGATCTGATCATGGTACTGAATTTGAGAATGCAAAGTTTGTTGAGTTTTGTGATGAACATGGTATCAATCACAGCTTTTCTTCCCCTAGATCCCCCACAGCAAATTGGGGTTGTTGAAAGAAAGAATAGAACTCTTGAAGACATGGCAAGAACCATGGTTCTTTCTAGCAAACTACCCCATAACTTCTGGGCAGAAGCAATAAACACTGCATGCTACATAATAAATAGATGCATGAACAGGCCTCTAGTAGAGAAAACTCCTTATGAGTTACTTAAAGGGAGAAAGCCCAATATATCCCACCTTAGGGTTTTCGGAGGCAAGTGCTTTGTGCACAATAATTGTCACGCCCCGAAATCCCACAACCAGGCCGTGATGGCGTCTAACATTGAACCCGCTAGACAAGCCAATGTGTATGGATAAACTAGCATATTAACATTAATTTAATAGGATAAACTAAATGGTTCAAAATTTAACATCAGAAATAAATAGGGTTTCAAGCTAAATAAGGACAACATAATACAACAACACGCGAATTTTCCCAAAACCTGGAGTCACAAACTCATGAACTGTCTATAGGAGTGCTAAATACAAAGTCTGAAAAGAGAATACATAGCTGTCTCTGAAACTAGAGAAAAAAAAACAAGACAGAAGTGAAGACAAATGGATGGAAGAGACAGCAAGGCCCACGAACGCCAGCGGGTATACCTTGAAGCCTCTAGGATAAGCTGGAAGACACTCCCACTAATGATGTCCTCCGGATCCGGCTGCGTAATCTGCACAACATAAAGAAGTGCAGGTGTAGCATCAGTACAACCGACCCCATGTACTGAGTAAGTGACGAGCCTAACCTCGGCGAAGTAGTCACGAGGCTAAGACACGACAAAAAAATTTACCTGTGTAGTTCAGTAGTATAGCAGAAACTAAATAAGAATACAATTACGGGGAGAACATGCTGGGGGTAAGAGATAGCAAATACTGAAATGACAAAAACGAAAAACAACAGTCCGAAATACTTGTAAATAATAACAGGAATTGACAACACATATTAAACAGTGAAAGATGCGGCACGACATGTCCCCTCGTGCATAATAATAATATAAAACATAGCATGGAATGTCCCCTCATGCATAATCAATGTAAAACATGGCACAAAATGTCCCCTCGTGCATAATCAATATAAAACATGGCATGGAATGTGCCCGCGTGCATAATCAATATAAAACATGGCACGGAATGTCCCCTCGTGCATAATAATATAAAACATGACACAGAATGCCCCCTCATGCATAATCAATATAAAACATGGCACGGAATGTCCCCTCGTGTATAATCAATATAAAACATGGCACGGAATGTCCCCTCGTGCACAATCAATATAAAATATGGCACGACATCACCCTTCGTCCTTTAACACTCTTCCTCACCCAAACAACAATCAAAAACAAGGGCAAGGGAGTAAACAGAATAAAAATAGAAATCTCGGCAAGGGAACATCAATTAAACAATTAAATCCCGGCAAGGGAACATCAGTTAAACAATTAAATCCAGGCAAGGAAACATCAATTAAACAATTAAATCCCGGCAAGGGAACATCAATTAAAAAATTAAATCCTGGCAAGGGAACATCAATTAAACAATTAAATCCCGACAAGGGAACAATAAAGGTAATCTCAACATCCCACCAAGGGAGATAATCACTAGAGCAACAATGACCCGGCAAGAGTTTATTCCAATAACTCTTTCTCTTTCTTTCACTTTCATTTCATAATTTACTCTATCACTTGAGCCAACGCTCCAAAGGGTTCAATTATCTCATCTATCTTCATCATTCATTTTACAATTTGAGCCAATGCTCCAAAAGATGTAATATCTCATATTTCTTCATTATTCGTTTCACAATTTCAGCCAATGCTCCAAAGAATGTAATATCTCATATTTCTTCATTATTCGTTTCAAAATTTGAGCCTATGCTCCAAAGAATGTAATATCTCATATTTCTTCATTATTCGTTTCACAATTTGAGCCAAAGCTCCAAATAATGTAATATCTCATATTTCTTCGCGTGCCCTTTACATCATATAGAAATCACCAATTAGGCATAGAAATTACAACAAAGTCAGAATATTCACAATATAGGGGCTCATGGTCATGCTAGACACTAATGTATAGATACTCGTCACCATGCCTACACATCATATTTGACAATTAACAAATAATAAATAATACTCAACCGCTATTCTCTCAAGCTAAGGTAGACCAAACACTTACATCGGGTCCAAAATATAGCAATCAACCCTCTAACACCGCCTTTCCTTTAGAATTCAACTCCGAAATGGTATTATCAAGGCATAATCAACTCATGTATATTAATAAGGATTCAATAATTCAATTGCATAGCCTAATTACCCCTTTTCATGCATTCTTCCAAAATAATAAAATTTGACCCCGGGCCCACTTAGTCCAAACACGAGGCTCGGACAAAAACCACGTCACCCACTCACCCACGAGCCCGAATATATAATTTGTTTTCAAATTTGACCCTAAAACGAGGTCTAAATCAAGAAAATTCAAAAGGGCTTAACTCTACCCAAATTCCTAATTTTCTACTCTAATTTGCATGTTTTAGGCTTAGGAATTCATTAGATATAGATGAAAAATGAAGGAAATGAGTTAAAATTTACTAACCCAAGAAGTTTTGGTGAAGGATGGCTTCAATGGATGCCTATGGACCTTGGAGAAGATGAATTTCGTGAAAACTTATAAAAAATCCCGAAGCTACTGTTCTGAAAATATTTGTATACCACTGGGCAAAATTTCCCTTCGCTTTCGCGGAAGGGAGGTCGCGTTCGCGAAGGGTAGACTTGACAGACAATCGTGTTCGCGAAATGGTGAATGCGAACGCGAAGAGTAAAGAGGCTGAGGTCCAAAAATTGTCCTACGCGATCGCGTGAGACATCACGCGAACGCGATGAAGAAGACCTGGAAAGCTACGTGAACGCGGTCAAATGTATGCATACGCGAAGAGGAAAAAAGGGCTAAGTCTTCAGGGTCAAATAACCCTACGCAATCGGGAGGGAATTGATTCTAATGCGATGAAGGAAAATCTTAAAGCTCCGCGAACGTGGGAGAGGCATCGCGAACGCGAAGAACAAATGGGACCTGCAACAGCTGAAGAAAAACCAACAATTTTCCTAAGTTCAAAATCACTCCGAGACACCTCCAAAACACTCCCGAGCCCTCGGGGCTCCTAACAAATCACATGCACTAACTCAACAACATCCTAGAAACTTAACCGTGTGATCAAATCGCCAATATAACATCAAACACAACGAATCAAACCTCAAAATCACTAGTTTTTCTTCAAACTTCATAAACTTTCAAATTTAGAGTTTTAAGTCCGAAACACGTGAAACAACGTCAAATTTCAACCAAACTTCATAGAAATATCTTAAACCACATATAAGACCTGCACCTGGCGCCGGATCCAAAATACGGGCCCGATACCAACACATTCTGACCAATTTCCATTTCACTTTTCTTTATAAATTTCAGAAAAATAATTTCACTCAAAAATTTATTTCTCGGGCTTGGGACCTCGGAATTCGATTCCGGGCATACGACCAAGTCCCATATTTTCTTATGGACCCTCTGGGACCATCACGTCACGGGTCCGAGTCAGTTTACCCAAAATGTTGACCGGAGTCAAATTTACTCATTTTAATATAAAATTTTTGCATTTTCCACAGAATTTCATATTTAAGCAGTCCGGCTATGCGCGTGGACTGTGCACGCAAATTGAGGCAACTATAAATGAGGTTTTCAAGGCCTCAAAAGTACGGAATGGGTAATAAAATAGGTGATGACCCCTTTGGCACCTTTACAACAATCGTTCGTTCTCGAATGGACAGAAGAAGGAAGTACTTGAGTCGGGAAATAAATGAGGGTAACGGCTCCGCATATCGGACTCGGACTCCCAGGTCGATGCCTCAGGAGGCTGACCTCTCCACTGAGCACGAACAGAAGGGAAACTCTTAGATCTCAACTGACGAACCTGCCGGTCTTGAATAGCTACCGGCTC
The DNA here is from genome assembly GCA_005239525.1 of Nicotiana knightiana. Taxonomy (NCBI): domain Eukaryota; kingdom Viridiplantae; phylum Streptophyta; class Magnoliopsida; order Solanales; family Solanaceae; genus Nicotiana; species Nicotiana knightiana. The sequence continues at coordinate 43,716 of ML423441.1, read as the reverse complement.
CTCCTCATAAGATAAGTCCTTGTCCAACTGGACAGTGCTGAAATCTAACACGTGGGCTGGATCGCCGTGATACCTCCGAAGCATGGACACATGAAAAACTGGATGTACGGCTGATAAGCTTGGTGGCAATGCAAGTCTATAGGCCACCTCTCCCACTCGATCAAGAATCTCAAACGGACCAAATCTAGGGCTAAGCTTGCCCTTATTCCCAAATCTCATCACGCCCTTCATAGGCGACACTCGGAGCAATACTCGCTCACCAACCATGAAAGCCACATCTCAAACCTTGCGATCTGCATGACTATTTTGCCTGGACTGAGCTGTACGAAGCCTATCCTGAATGATCCTGACCTTGTCCAAGGCCTCCTCAACCAAATCTGTACCCAACAACCGAGCCTATCCTGGTTCAAACCATCCAACCGGAGATTGACACCGTCTACCATATAAAGCCTCATAAGGAGCCATCTGGATACTCGACTAGTAGTTGTTCTTGTAGGCAAACTCTGCTAAAGGCAAGAACTTATCCCATGATACTCCGAAGTCAATAACACAAGCTCGGGGTATATCCTCCAATATCTGAATAGTCCGCTCGGACTGTCCATCCGTCTGAGGATGAAATTCTTTACTCAACTCAACCTGGGTGTCTAACTCTCGCTGAAATTCTCTCAAGAAAAGCGAGGTAAAGTGTGCGCCCCAGTCCGAAATGGTAGATACCGGCACACCATGAAGGCGGAAAATCTCCCAGACATAGATCTCAGCTAACCTCTCAGCTGAACAGGAAACTGCCACAGGAATGAAATGCGCTGACTTGGTCAGCCTATCAACAATGGCCCAAACTGCATCGAACTTCTTCCGGGTCAATGGAAGTCCAGTAACGAAGTCCATAGTGATCCTCTCCTACTTCCACTCGGGAAGCTCAATCCTTTCAAATAAGCCACCAGGCCTCTGATGCTCATACTTAACCTGTTGAAAATTCAAACACCATGCCACATATGCCACAGTATCCTTCTTCATTCTATGCCACCAATAATGCTGCCGCAAATCCTAATACATCTTCGTGGCGCCCGGATAAATAGAGTACCAAGAACTATGGGCCTCCTCTAAAATCAACTCTCAAGTCCCATCAACATTGGGCACACAAAATCTCCCCTGCAATCTCAAAACACCATCATCATCTGAGGTCACCTGCTTGGCGCCTCCGCGCTGCACCTGTCTATAAGGACACACAAATGGGGATCATCAAAAATCTCGGTCACGGATACGCTCCAATGGTAAAGAACGAGCGACCGTACAAGCCAACACTCGAATAGGCTCAGAAATATCCAACCTCACAAATCGATTGGCAAAATCCTGAACATCCAAAGGAAACGGCCTCTGATTGACCGGAATAAAAGCAAGACTGCCCATACTAGCTGACTTCCTACTCAAAGCATCGGTCACCACATTGGCCTTCCTCAGGTGATGTAAGATGGTATTATCATAATCCTTCAACAACTCCAACCACCTCCTCTACCTCAAATTCAACTCCTTTTGCTTGAACAAGTACTGAAGACTCTTATGATCCGTGAACACCTCGCACGCCACGCCATACAGATAGTGCCTCCAATCTTCAATGCGTGACCAATGGCTGCCAACTCCAAATCATGCACTGAATAGTTCTTCTCATGAATCTTCAACTGCCTCGAAGTATAAGCAATGACCTTGCCATCCTGCATCAACACTGCACCAAGCCCAATACGGGAAGCATCGCAATAGACTGTATAACGCCCTGAACTTGTGGGCAAAACCAATACCGGTGCGGTAGTCAGAGTTGTCTTGAGCCTCTGAAAGCTTTCCTCACACTCGTCCGACCATCTGAATTGGGAACCCTTCTGGGTCAACCTGGTTATCGTGGCTGCAAGAGATGAGAACCCCTCCATAAACCGACGCTAATAGCCTGCCAATCCCAAGAAACTCCGAATCTCTGTAGCTGATGCTAGTCTAGGCCAGTTCTTGACTTCCTCAATATTCTTCGAGTCAACCTGAATACCCTCTGCTGATACGACATGACCCAGGAATGCAACTGAACTCAACCAGAACTCACACTTTGAAAACTTTGCATAAAGCTGGCTATCCTTCAGAGTTTGAAGAACCACTCTGAGGTGCTGCTCGTGCTCCTCCTGACTGTGGGAGTATATCAATATATCAATGAATACTATCACGAACGAGTCCAAATAAGTCCTGAACACTCGGTTCATCAAATCCATAAAAGCTGCTGGGGCATTTGTCAACCCAAACGACATGACTAAAAACTCGTAATGGCCGTATCGAGTGTGGAAAGTTGTCTTAGGGACATCAGATGCCCTAATCCTCAACTGATGGTAGCCAGATCTCAATTCTATCTTGAAAATACCTTAGCACCCTGAAGCTGATCGAACAAATCATCAATCCTTGGCAGTGGATACTTATTCTTGATTGTAACCTTGTTCAATTGCCGGTAATCAATGCACATCCTCATCGAACCATCATTTTTCTTCACAAACAATACTGGAGCGCCCCAAGGAGAAACACAAGGCCTAATGAAACCCTTTCCAAGCAAATCCTGCAATTGTTCCTTCAACTCTTTCAACTCTGGAGGGCCATGCGATACCGCAGAATAGAAATGGGCCGGGTGCCCGGAGCCAGATCAATGCAGAAATCAATGTCCCTGTCGGGTGGCATCCCCTACAGGTCTGAAGGGAAGACATCAGGAAACTCATGAACCACGGGCACCGAGTCAATAGAGGGAACCTCAACGCTGGAATCGTGCACATAAGCCAAATAAGCCAAACACCCCTTCTCGACCATACGCCAAGCCTTCACGTATGAAATAACACTGCGGGTAGAGTGACCAGGAGTCCCTCTCCACTCCAAACGGGGCAAATCCGGTAAGGCTAAGGTCAAAGTCTTGGCATGACAATCCAAGATAACATGATATGGGGATAACCAGTTCATCCCTAATATAACATCAAAATCGACCATACCTAAAAACAACAAATCAACGCGGGTCTCAAGACCCCCAATCACAACAACACAAGAGCGATGGACTCGATCGACCACGATAGAATCACCCACCGGTGTAGATACATAAACAGGAACACTCAGTGGATCACTAGGCATGACCAGGTATGGTGCAAAATAAGAGGACACATACGAATATGTAGACCCTGGATCAAATAGCACTGAAGCATCTCTATCACAAACCCGAATAGTACCTGTAATGACTGCATTTGAAGACTCAGCCTCTAGCCTGGCTGGAAGAGCATAACATCGGGGCAGGGCCCCACCACTCTGATACCAACTTGTCACGCCCCGAAATCCCACCATCGGGCCGTGATGGTGTCTAACGTTGAACCCGCTAGACAAGCCAATGTCTATGGATAAACTAGCATATTAACATCAATTTAATAAGATAAACTAAACAGTTCACAATTTAACAGCGAAAATAAATAGGGTTTCAAGCTAAATAAGGACAACATAATACAACAACGCGCAAATTTTCCCAAAACCTGGAGTTACAAACTCACGAACTGTCTATAAGAGTGCTAAATACAAAGTCTGAAAAGAGAATACATTGCTATCTCTGAAACTAGAGGAAAAAAACAAGATAGTAGTGAAGACAAAGGGATGGAAGAAACGCCAAGGCCCACGAACGCCAGCGGGTATACCTTGAAGCCTCTAGGATAAGCTGGAAGACACTCCCACTAATGATGTCCTCCGGGTCCGGCTGCGTAACCTGCACAACATAAAGAAGTGCAGGTGTAGCATCAGTACAACCGACCCTATGTACTGAGTAAGTGCCGAGCCTAAACTCGGCGAAGTAGTGACGAGGCTAAGACACGACAACAAAATGTACCTGTGCAGTTCAATAGTATAGAAGAAACTAAACAAGAATACAATTACGAAGAGAACATGTTAGGGGTAAGAGATAGAAAATACTGAAATGAAAAAAACGAAAAACAACAGTCCGAAATAACTATAAATAATAACGGGAATTGACAACACAGATTAAACAGTGAAAGATGCGGCACGACATGTCCCCTCGTGCATAATAACAATACAAAACATGGCACAGAATGTTCCCTCGTGCATAATCAATGTAAAACATGGCAAGAAATATCCCCTCGTGCATATTCAATATAAAACATGGCACGGAATGTCCCCTCGTGCATAATCAATATAAAACATGGAACGACATCACCCTTCGTGCTTTAACACTCTTCCTCACCCAAACAGCAATCACAAACAAGGGCAAGGGAATAATAATAATAATAACAGAAATCCCGGCAAAGGAACATCAATTAAACAATTAAATCCCGACAAGGGAACATCAGTTAAACAATTAAATCCCGGCAAGGAAACATCAATTAAACAATTAAATCCCGCCAAGGGAACATCAATTAAACAATTAAATCCCGGCAAGGGAACATCAATTAAATAATAAAATCCTTACAAGGGAACAATAACAGTAATATTAACATCCCAGCAAGGGAGATAATCATTAGAGCAACAATGACCCGTCAAGGGTTTATTCTAATAAATCTTTCTCTTTCTTTCACTTTCATTTCAAATTTTTACTCTATCACTTGAGCCAATGCTCTAAAGGGTTCAACTATCTCATATATCTTCATAATTCGTTTTACAATTTGAGCCAATGCTCCAAAATATGTAATATCTTATATTTCTTCATTATTCGTTTCACAACTTGAGCCAATGCTCCAAATAATGTAATATCTCATATTTCTTCATTATTCCTTTCACAATTTGAGCCAAAGCTCCAAAGAATGTAATATCTCATATTTCTTCGCGTGCCCTTTACATCATATAGAAATCATCAATTAGGCATAGAAATTACAACAAAGTCAGAATATTCACAATATAGGGGCTCACGGTCATGCTAGACACCAATGTATAGATACTCGTCACCATGCCTATACATCGTATTTGACAATTAGCAAATACCAAATAATACTCAATTCATATTCCCTCAATCTAAGGTTAGACCAAACACTTACCTCGGGTCAAAAATATAGCAATCAACCCTCTAACATCGCCTTTCCTTTAGAATTCAACTCCGGAATGGTATTATCTAGGCATAATCAACTCAAGTATATCAATAAGGATTAAATAATTCAATTGCATAGCCTAATTACCCCTTTCCATGCATTCGTCCAAAATAACAAAATTCGACCTGGGGCTCGCTTGGTCCAAACACGAGGCTCGGACCAAAACCATGTCACCCATTCACCCACGAGCACGAATATATAATTTATTTTCAAATTCGACCCCAAAACGAGGTCTAAATCAAGAAAATTCAAAAGGGCCTAACTCTACCCAAATTCCCAATTTTTTTACTCTAATTTGCATGTTTTAGGCTTAGGAATTCATTGGATATAGATGAAAAATGAAGGAAACGAGTTAAAATTTACTAATCCAAGAAGTTTTGGTGAAGGATGGCTTCAATGGATGCCTATGGACCTTGGAGAAGATGAATTTTGTGAAAACTTATAAAAAATCCAGAAGCTACTGTTCTGGAAATATTTATAAACCACTGGGAAAAGTTACCCTCCGCGTTCGCATAAGGTAGGTCGCGTTCGTAAAGGGTAGACTTGACACACAATCGCGTTCGCGAAAGGGTGAATGCAAATGCGAATGCGAAGAGTAATGAGGATGGGTTCTAGAAATTGGCCTACGCGAACGCGTGGGAAATCACACGAACGTGATGAAGAAGACTTGCAAAGCAACGCGAACGCGGTCAAATGTATGTGAATGCAAAGAGGAAAATAGGGCTAAGTCTTCAGCGTCAAATAACCCTACGCGATCGCGAGGGAATTGAGGCAAATGCGATGAAGAAAAATCTTAAAGCTTCGCGAACGCGAAAAACAAATGGGACCTGCAACAGCTGAAGCAAAAACAACAATTTTTCTAAGTTCAAAATCACTTCGGGACACCTCCGAAACACTCCCGAGCCCTCGGGGCTCCTAACAAATCACATGCACTAACTCAACAACATCCTATGAACTTAACCGTGCGATCAAATCGCTAATATAACATCAAAAACAACGAATCAAACCTCAAAATCACTAGTTTTTCTTCAAACTTCATAAACTTTCAAATTTAGAGTTGTACGTCCGAAACACGTCAAACGACGTCCAATTTCAACCCAACTTCACAAAAATATCTTAAACCACATATAAAACCTGTACCGGGTGCCGAAAACAAAATACGGGCCCAATACCAACACATTCTAACCAATTTCCATTTCACTTTTCTTTATAAATTTTAGAAAAATAATTTCACTCAAAAATTCCTTTCTCGGGCTTGGGACCTCGAAATTCGATTCCGGGCATACGCCCTAGTTCCATATTTTCCAACGGACCCTCCGGGACCGTCAAATCATGGGTTCGGGTCTCTTTACCCAAAATGTTGACCGGAGTCAAATTTACTCATTTTAATATCAAATTTTAGCCTTTTTCCACAGAATTTCATATTTAAGCTGTCCGGCTACGCACCTTGATTGCGCATGCAAATCAAGGCAACTAAAAATAAGGTTTTCAAGGTCTCGAAAGTACGGAATGGGTAATAAATAGGTGATGACCCTTTGGGTCGTCACAATAATGGCAAAGATTCCCTAGCAAAATTTGATCCCAGAAGTGATGAGGGAGTATTCATGGGATATTCATCACATAGCAAGGCTTATAAAGTGTATAATAAAATAACTATGTGTGTAGAAGAGAGTGTACTTGTTGTCTTTGATGAAACTATCACCCTTGCTGAGAGACAGGAACCAGAAGATGAGGAGCTTGGGCTGGTGAGAAACAGTGAAAACATTGAAGAAAATATGGAAGATGGAACAGGTGATGGACCAGGTCCAACAACCCCAAGCAACATGACAGGGGGAACTCAACATGTGAACCTTGGCCCTAATCCTGTTCCACAACAAGAAGACACCATGGAACTATCTAGAAGTGAACAATTGGTTCTCAAACCACACAGATATCAGAGTTCTCACCCTCTTGAGAACATCATAACAGATCTAACATCTGGAATCAAAACAGGATCCTCTTTGAAAAATCTGTGTGCATTTGATGCCTTCCTATCCTTGATTGAACCCAAGAACATTGGTGAAGCCCTACAGGATGCTGACTGGGTAAATGACATGTAAGAAGAGCTGAATCAATTTGAAAGAAGTCAAGTATGACACTTGGTACCCAGACCACTACAAAAATTAGTGATTTGCACAAGGTGGGTCTTCAGGAACAAGCTCGATGAGGATGGAACTGTTACAAGAAATAAGGCTAGACTGATTGTTCAAGGAGACAGTCAAGAAGAGGAACTTGACTATGATGATACCTTTTCCCCTTTTGCAAGACTGGAGGCAATCAGACTTCTTATAGCATTTGCTGCACACATGGAATTCACTCTCCATCAGATGGATGTTAAGAGTACCTTTCTCAGTGGCTATCTGAAGGAAGATGTATTTGTCAAAAAACCTCCAGGTTTTGAAAGCAAGGAGTCACCTGACCATGTATACAAACTTGACAAGGCTCTTTATGGTCTCAAACAAGCACCAAGATCATGGTATGAGTATCTATCAAAATTTCTACTAGAACATGGATATAAACGAGGTAAAATTGGCAGCACCTTGTTCTTAAAGGAAAAGGGTAAAGAACTCCTGGTTGTGCAAATATATATGGATGATATCATATTTGGGGCGACATCTGAAAAAATTGAGTAAGGAATTTTCTATACTTATGGGGAGTGAGTTTGAGATGAGTATGATGGGTGAGCTAAACTTCTTCTTAGGATTGAAAATCAAGCAAAACTAATAAAGTTGGAACAATGATCCATCAACAAAAGTATGTGAAAGAATTGCTCAAGAAATTTAAAATGGAAGACTCAAAGGAAATAGACACCCCCATTGCCACATCTAGAAAATTAGATGTGGATGAACCTGGTTCATCCGTTGATCAAAAGGTATACAGTCACTACCAGCAGACCTGATATTGTGTTCAGTGTAGGACTGTGTGCTAGGTTTCAAGAAAATCCAAAGGAGTCCTACCTAACTGTAGTGAAGAGAATTTTGAGATATCTGAAAGGCACCATATTTGTGNCTTTGGTATCCTAAAGGTAGTAATTTCGACCTTGTAGGATATGCTGATGCTGATTATGCAGGTTTCCTGGTTGACAGGAAAAGTACTTCAGGCATGGCTCACTTTTTGGGCTCCTGCCTTGTGTCTTGGGCCACCAAGAAAGAAAATTCAGTAGCCTTGTCTACTGCTGAGGCTGAACATGTGGCTGCAGCCTTATGCTGTGCTCAGTTGCTATGGATCAAGAAACAACTCATGGACTTTGGTATAGAGGTTGGATGCATTCCTATTTTATGTGACAACACTAGTGCAATTAGTATGACGAAGAACCCGGTTCATCATAAAAGAACTAAGCACATAGATGTTATACACCATTTCCTAAGGGATAACTATGAAAAAGGAATGATCTCAATCGAATTTTGTGTTACTGGCCAACAAATTGCAGATATCTTTACTAAAGCACTAAGTAGGAGCATTTTGAGAGAAACCGACTTGAATAAGGATGATTAGGATCACCTAATTGAAAAAAAAAATGAAAAAAATTGAATTTTTTTTTGTTGCTAGAAAAGTCTGAAACGAGTGTAAATAATTATATTAACTGTTGCTCAGTCTCAGACTATAAAAGGTATACTCTTATGCCATGTTTTGATATGACTCACTGATCACAAATGAAATTTTTTCTATTTTTGCAAATTGAGGCTTGATCAAGAGGATTCTGAAAAGATGAACCTGGTTGATCGTGCTGGTTCATCTGAAAGGCGAGGTATGTGTTCTACACTCTGCACACTTTGAAATAATTATAATTAAATCATGAGCAGAACTCTGCCTAAACTAAAAATCTTTTCAAAGCCTATCCATTTGACTTTGAACCAGTTCTGTTTCAACAAGAATCCTCACCAAATTAAAATACCTAGATTCTAGGGAAGCCTTAACCATCAATTCAAAACTAAAAGTTCAATCAAGCCATCCCCTCCCTTACAAAACCATTCCCAAATTTTTTATGACTTAGGTAACGTCTGCCCCAAGTCCTTCTTCTGTGGTCATCTCTGATGTTGCTGAAAAACTTAGAAAATAGGTTTATACTGGTTGGGTTTGTAATAGATTTGGAGTTTCCAGAAGCAATAAGAATTGATGGTCAAAATTTTAAAAAAATAATGAGAGTGAGGGAGTACGGAGTAATGAGAAAGGGAAAAGGGAAGAAGTGGCTGATTCTTCACCCACCTCTGAATCTGTTAGAATGGCTATTTGTGGAGCTAATCCAAAAAAGGAGGAAGAAAGCAGCAAGAACGCAGGAGAGTGAATCAGGAGAAACCGCTGAAAGGTTAGTAAATATAGGAAAGCACACAGATGAACCTGGTTCATCTACTGAGGAAACCCTTGTGGATCTGCTGAAAATGTTAGGCGATAATAACAATCGAAAGAAGAAAAGAACTCATAAAACTCAAACGTCTGAAACAACAAGAGAAAGTAAGAAAGGAAAAGCTACTCCTTTTGAGACTTCTAATATTTCTTTTCCAAGAGGAATAACTATAAGCAGCAAGGTAAAGCAAAGTGAGGACGAGTTGAAGAGAGCTTTAGAGGAGAGTAAGAAGAAAATAGTGGAAAAGAGGAAAGAAAAGGTTGTTGAGCCAATTGAGGATGTTGAAGTGGATGAGATGGACCTGCTCTATCAAAGTGAAAAAGTGGCAGAGGTAGAGGTTCAGACCCCTAAGCTCAAGAAAGCCAAGACTTCTTCAAAGAAGTCTTTATATGTTTCTATGTCTGTTGAACCATCCATCTTGGCTAAATGAACCAGGTCTGCAGTTTTTCCAAGCCTAATTTCCTAGCCTGCTTAGAAAATTCAGTGACCCAGATTCAGAATTTTTGTTTGTTGCTCATGTTTTAACTATTTTTGTTTTATTTTGTGGATTGTGGCAGAATCGTATACGCTCTATCAATGAAATCTGATGCTTTTTGCTCTGATTCGGTATCTCTATTTTTTGATATTTTTAATTCATAGTTGATTATTGATGATTAATCCATGATTGCATACGTAGTTGCCCAATTGTCCATGAGTAAGTGTTAAAAATCTGGGATTCACACAATATTTTTGTGCAACTTTTCGATGATGCCAAAAGGGGGAAGATATCTGCTTTTTTCAAAATTCCAAAAAGTTGTGATATTTATAACCTAATGAACCTGGTCTCTCCATGATATTTCAAAAAGGTTCCGCAGGACATACCTAAATACAACGGGACCACCGATCCCAATGAACACATCACTACATATACTTGTGGCATAAAGGGAAACGATTTGGAGGACAACAAGATCGAGTCTATTCTACTAAAAATATTTTGGGAAACTTTGTCCAAAGCGGCCATGATTTGGTTCAATAAGTTGCCCCCGAACTCTATCGATTCGTTCGACATGTTGGCAGATTCATTTTTGAAGGCACATGTTGGTGCTATAAAGGTCGCAACAAGAAAATCAGACGTATTCAAAGTTAAACAAAGGGCAACGAGATGTTAAGGGAATTCGTAACCCGGTTCCAAATAGAAAGAATGAAGTTACCACCAGTTTCAGATGACTAGCTTGTTCAAGCTTTCACTCAAGGTCTAAATGAGAAAAGCTCAATATCATCGAGGTAGTTAAAGTAAAACTTGATCAAGTACCTCGTCGTAACTTGGGCAGATGTGCATAACCGATATCAGTTGAAGATTAGGGTCAAAGATGATCAGTTGGGTGCCCCATCGGGTTTGGTTTATCCAAGCTGATTAGCAAAAAAAGATTCAAGAGACGCATACAGGGAACCAATATCAAACAAGGAGAGGTATTAGCCATATGCCATAGAGCGAAGGAACAACTCGAGGCGCAACATACCTCTGACTGATCTAAGAGTAGGTCGAGGATAAAATTCTCGGGGACTCATGAGTAAGACTGGGTTCGATAGGCATTCGGGTCCGGCGGAGGCACCTCGATTATCAGAGTAAAATTTTAGTATTGATGCTTTGGGGATTGTTTCAGTGGTTGGAAGGATTAGGGATACCAGATGGCCTAAACCCATACAAACTGACCCTTCTCAGAGGAATCCCAACTTAATATGTAAGTATCACGGTAAAAATGGGCACAGGACGGAGGATCGCAGACAATTGAGGGAGAAGGTAGCCCGATTATTTAATGAGGGGCATCTACGAGAATTCCTTAGCGACAGAGCCACGAACCATTTCAAGGAAAGAGACGCCAATAGAAAGAATGAACCAGAAGAGCCTCAATATGTTATTCATATGATCATCGACGGAGCTGACGTCCCGGAGGGACCCATGTTCAAACGCACCAAAGTGTCAATCACAAGGGAGAAGCGGACTCGGGACTACATGCCTGGGGACACCCTTAAATTCAATGAAGAAGACACTGAAGGCCTATCTCAGCCGCACAATGATGCACTGGTAAATTCTATTCTTTTAAATAAATTTCAAGTTAAATGTGTTCTTGTGGATCCAGGTAGCTCGGTGAACATAATCAGGTCGAGAGTCATAGAGCAGCTCGGGCTACTTTACCAAATAATACTTGCATCTCGAGTCTTGAATGGCTTCAACATGGCAAGCGGAACAAAAAAGGGGGAAATCATTCTCCCGGTGAACATGGCAGGTACTATACAGGATACGAAGTTTCTTGTCATTGAAGGTGACATGAGGTATAATGCTTTGCTTGGAATGCCACATATCCATATAATGAGGGCAGTACCGTCAACCCTTCATCAAATGATGAAGTTCCCAACAGGAAATGGCGTAAAGACGGTGTATGGAGAGAAACACACAGAAAACGAGATGTTTGCAGTCCATGACTTAGCACCAGTATCAACGCCCTCTACATCAAAAAAGTTGAGCATCAAGAACAAACAGGTAGCCAAATAGCAATCACAGTCCATACCCTTGACTGAGCCTGAGGAACAGATGATCGAAGATAAAGAAGAAGACTTCCTCTCCCCTCGAGCTTTCGTCGCCCCCGAATAATCAGATGCAATGAAGTCCATGATCGAGGAACTAGAGCAGGTGATATTGATCGAGCATCTTCCAGAACGGAAGGTATAGCTAGGAACGAGATTAACCCCCGAACTAAGGAAAAAACTCATTCAATTCCTTATCGATAAGATTAATTGCTTTTCCATGTCCCACATAGATATGGCAGGGATCCCACCGGAGATAACCACCCATCGACTGAGTGTCGATCCCAGATTTAAACGTGTGAAGGGAAAGAGAAGACCCCAGTCCGAGGTGAAACATGCGTTCGTAAAGGACGAGGTAACTAAAATTCTCAAAATAGGGTCCATTAGGGAAGTAAAATACCACGAGTGGCTAGCTAATGTAGTAGTAGTCCCTAATAAAGGAAACAAACTTGGAATGTGTGTAGACTACAAATATTTGAAGAAGGCATTCCCTAAAGACTCTTTCCTACTGCCTAACATCGATCAGTTGATCGACGCCACGGACGGCCACGAGATTCATACTTTTCTCGATGCCTACTCCGCGTACAATCAAATTCAAATGAACTCGGAGTACCAGGAAAAGAATTCGTTTATCACGAAGTATGGAACATATTGCTACAATGTAATGCCATTCAGGATAAAAAGTGCAGGGGCTACATACTAACGCCTAGTTAATAAGATGTTTGAACAAGAAATAGTCGAATCTATGAAAGTTTGTATTGATGACATGCTAGTTAAGTCCCTGCACACAGAGGGCCATTTGACTTATTTGCAGGAAATGTTCGAGATCTTAAGAAAATACAACATGAATCTCAACCCGAGAAATGTGCTTTTTGTTTTGGCTCGGGCAATTTCTTGGGATTCATGGTATCAAACATGGGGATAGAGATTAACCCCGAAAAAATTAAACCTATCGAAGAAATCACCGTCGTGAATAATGTGAAGGTCATACAATGGCTAGCCGGATGGATAGCTGCTCTAGGCTGATTTATCTCGAGGTCATCGGATTGGAGCCACCAATTCTTCACTCTACTCAAAAAGAAGAATGACTTAGTATGGACTCCGGAATGTCAGCAAGTGTTGGAGGAGTTAAAGAGGTACTTGTGGGGCCTGTCCCTACTTCACACTCCGAAGGAAGGCGATAAACTATATTTATACTTGGCCATATCCGAGCTAGCGATATGTGGAGTGCTGGTTCGACAAGAACAAGGTGCACAATTTCCTATTTATTATTTAAGTCGAACCTTAGGGGATGTTGAAACCAGGTATCCACATTTCGAAAAATTAGCGCTTGCACTAATAAGCGCATCTAGGAAGTTAAAACCATACTTTTCAGTGTCATCCCATATGTGTGTTAACTACGTACCCACTTCGTAACATTTTGCATAAGCCCGAGCTATCAGACCGGTTGGCCAAGTGGGCCATCGAACTTGGAGGGTACGATATAGAATATCAACCCCGAACGACCATCAAGTCTCAAATTTTGGCAGGCTTTGTGGTAGATTTTATAACCGCCCTCGTTCCCGAAGTGGAAAAGGAACTTCTACTAAAGACGGGTACATCCTCGGGGTTATGGACCCTCTTCACAGAGGGTGCCTCGAATGTGAAAGGGTACGAGCTCTGTATTGTTTTAAAACCGCATACAGGTAATAGCATTAGACAATCTATCAAAACTTCAAGATTAACTAACAATGAAGCCAAGTATGAGGCCATGATTGCAGGTTTCGAACTAGACAAAAGCCTGGGAGCAGAGGTCATCAAGGCCAAGTGTGACTCTCTTTTGGTTGTAAACCAAGTAAACGGAAGCTTCGAAGTTCGAGAAGATAGAATGCAAAAGTACGTAGACAAAATTCAAGTAACATTGCACCGCTTCAAAGAATGGACACTAGACTATGTACCTCGAGAACAGAACAGTGAGGCTGATGCACGTACGAATTTGAGGTCATCGGTTGAGGAAGATATATTGTCTCGGTGACTGTTGTCCAATTGTCGAGGTTCGTAGTCGAGGAAGTCCATGTGAAGATTAATTCGACAAGTTTAACGTGGGATTGGATGAATAAATACATTGAATACTTAAAGCACGAAAAGCTCCCCTCGGACCCAAAGGAGTCGAGAGCCTTACGAGCCACAACAGCTCAATTATCACTTGATGAAAATGGAAAATTGTACAAAAGAACCTTCGACGGACCACTGGCAGTGTGTTTAGGACCAGGAGACATCGATTATGTATTGCGAGAAATCCACGAGGGCAGTTGTGGGAACAACTTTGGCACCGACTCTTTGGTTCACAAGGTAATTAGAGCTGGATATTACTGGGATAGCATGGAAAAAGATACTAAGGAGTTCGTTCGACGATGTGACAAATGCCAAAGGTTCACACCGATTATACATCAGCCCGGTGAACAACTTCATTTGGTCCTATCCCCGTGGCCATTCATGAAATGGGGGATAGACATCGTCGCACCCTACCAACTGTACCAAGTAAACTTAAGTTCATTTTATTTATTATTGACTACTTTTCGAAAATGGGTAGAAGAACAAGCCTTCGAGAAAATAAGAGAAAAAGATGTCATTGACTTCATATGGGACCACATCGTGTGCAAGTTCAGGATACTAGCCGAAATAGTATGTGACAACGGGAAGCAGTTTATCGGCAGCAAAGTCACAAAGTTCTTCGAAGACCATAAAATCAAAAGGACTCTATCAATTCCCTATCACCCAGGCCGAGTCCACAAACAAAACCATCATTCAAAACTTGAAGAAGATATTGAATGATGCTAAAGGGAGATGGAGAGACGTATTGCCCGAGGTGCTGTGGGCATATCGAACGATGTCGAAATCAAGAACGGGGGAAACCTTGTTCCCTTTGGTGTATGGGTCCGAAGCATTGATTCCGGTCGAGGTCAGGGAACCTAGCGTCAGGTTTCAGCAAACTACCAAGGACTCAAATCATGAGGCTATGAACACTTGTCTCGGACTACTAGACGAACAACGTGAAGTCGCACTAGTTCGAATGGCCACACAGAAAACAGAAGGACGAACCTTCGCCATTTCGGAGTCGGGGACTTAGTTCTAAGGAAAGTCACCTACAATACTCGAGACCCAAACGAAGGGAAGCTAGGCCCCAATTGGGATGGACCATACCGAGTCATCGGAGTCGTAGGTAAGGGATCTTACGAACTTAGCACAATGGAAGGCGAGAAACTACCAAACAATTGGAATATATCACTACTCAAACGATATTATTGCTAAGGTATGACCTTCTCCCTTTTTTCCATTTATATGTAAGACTAACTCCTGCAGGTGTTCGATCGAAGACATTGAGGCATTCTTCAACTCGATGACCTTAGGGTTTAAATCATGTGTTGCACTCTTTTTCCCTTAGATCGAGTTTTATCCCAAATGGGTTTTTCCGGCAAGGTTTTTAACGAGGAAACATTTATATGCTACCTAAGGAGAATTGAAAATGTATTCAAGTAACCTCGAATACTGCGGGGCATCACCCTCGGAGGTTGCATTTTCAAAGAAAGTACTTCGCGCCAAAGAGGGTCTCGATAGGAGAACTCTTGTAATGGGCCAAACGGTAAATGAACCGTGTCCATGTAGAATAGTCGAGCCCCCGAGGGCAAAACATGTACGTATGTATCAATTATTCAAAGAATCATTCTTGCTATATCAAAACAGTTTTTGTCTCAAAGAAGTCTACTATTATACGAGCCTCTTACTTATAATTCTACGAGAAACGGCTTAAGAGACATAACGCAAATGCACCCGAATACTCGGGGAGTCATCGATAGTCAACACATCCGAATAATCGAAAACTCGATCTCATAGGACCTATAAGAGGCATCCCCTCGATATAAATGCCAAGGCCACCATACTCGAGGACTATTCAAAAGGTTATCGGGAAATAAGTCCAAGAGACACACCCGAAGGCTATGGCCATAATAAAGACTACGGTCACATGAAAATGCTATGACCGAAATAATGCAGCTCGGAGACGTCCGACATCCGCCATAAAATTAAAGGCCTTCAAACCCTTTGAAAAATCGGTTAAATCAGGCTACCCTCGACAAAATAAAATGATAAAGGGCTTCGATAAAACAAACCCTTGAATAATGTAGAGGCTTCGATAACATCAGCCTTCGAAACCTCAAGAGGTAGTCAATTATCGCTACACAACAAACGAGGTTCCAATTGATGGAACATTTGAAAAACCCGACGGGTACAAACAAACACATGCTAAGGCATACTAAAATTTTCACTAATTCTTTTAGCCGAAAAGAGGGAAACATTATAGCCGCTTTAGAGGCTGAATTATCCCTACCTAAAGAGCCTAAGGGCCGACCTAAAAGAGCCTAAGGGCCAATATTAAATAGCATAAGGGCCGAAGCATATGGAGTTTGAGACCTTACTCTCACTAAGCTCGGACTCAAGAGTCCCATCACCCCGAATTAGCCCTACCTAAAGATCCTAAAGGCTAAAGTTTAGCTCGAGGATAAAACCTAGGAGGTATTCTATCCATAAATCTAAGGGTTTTTCTTACCCCTAATTTGAGTCGATGCTTACCCAATTATTGAAAGATATAACATCCAAAGTCAATTCTGCATACAACAAAAACGAAACAAACTTTGCAGAAAATCAAAGACTAAGAAAACAATCAAGGAAAGTCCTTTTTATATATAAAAATGGTGATACAAAGTAGGTCAACAAAACAAAAAACAAAAAGAATAGTACAAAACGATAGAAAAAAGTCCCTATTTACACCGGGGGCATCCCGCCCGGATCAGTGTCTTCTCTCAGATCTGTCTCTCCCTCAAGGCCAGTCTCTTCCCCGGGAGTAGACTCTCATTCGATCTCCTCTTCACCTCCACACCCACCTTGGTCCTCTTCAACATCAACATCATCATCATCATCGTCGGAGGTGAGAACGAATTTGGCATCAGCTTCATCTGCCTTAGCCTGTTTTATCTCTTCGGAGTGATCAAAGCCCCTAGCATGAATCTCCTTGATAGTTTCCCTCCGAGATAGGCACAGAGCGTAGTCATTACTTTGCTTTTCCCAAGCAGCAACTTCTCTCAGCTCCATTTGAGCAGCTGCGGTATCCTTCAAATACACGACGACCGTTCTGTCAGCCGTGATCTTTTTCTTCTTGGCCCCAACCTCGGGCTTTGCAAGATCGGCATCGAGCTCAACAATTCTACCATCCTGGATTGATCTGCTCTCTTGGGCATTCCGAAACTGGATCTCGATGGAAGATACTTTCGCTATTGCAGTTTCTTTCGCCACAGCCAGGATGTCCATCTTCTCTTTTCATTAATTGCACTCGGCGTTGACCTAGTTGATCTCGCATGGAAGCCACTCCAGCATCTCCAGCTTCTGCTGCAGCTGAGACATTGAAGTGTTAGCCTCCAAAGACGGGAGAGGAAGCCTGTATTCTTTCAATACAATGGTCACCTTCGTCTCTAGTTCATCCTCGTATTCACAAGCGTTGGCCAACTCCGGCTGAAGGTTTTTCAGCTCTTCCTCCTTATTATCACAAATGAGTCTTAGGGCTTTCTTTTCGCCCAACAACTTGTGCAGCTCGGTCTCACATTGACTTAGCTCGACCTTAAATTTGTTAAACGCGTACAGAGATGAAAGGAATTATCAGTTAAGCAAATGAGGAAGTTGTAATATTAAAGAAATTGCAACATTACTAGAACTTACACTAGAGAAAGGACGTTAGGCCTCTTCAAAGGTCGAGATTGCATCAGCAAGATCGACTTCATCGACCCCGGAAAAGCAACCCTGGAAAGGGTCTTCTTCACTTGGGACTCCGCCTAAATCAGGCGTCTTCAGGATCCGAGAATCCCTAATAGCGTCCTCAGAATAGGCAGGGAGCGACAAGGAATGACCTGCTGTCACGGCCTCGGGGGGATCCCCCGAGGCGCTCTAATCGGGTGTAGGAGCTCTAGAATTGTTTCTTTTTGAGTATCTCCAGATGATTAAGAAACGACCGCAACGTCAGGCGACGTGGGGCCCTCTTCTCTTTCGAAGTCCCTTCTTCACATATCGGGGCTTCAGTTTCAACAGGTTTGGCAGCATTAGTGGATTTTCTGGCTCGGGCCACCAAAGACGAACCCTTCACCTTTATCATCCATAGGCTGATGGACAGAGTCTATGTCCGCATTAATAACGATTTCCTTCTTGCGCCTCCGAGTGGGCTCCGCCTTGTTCGGGATATCCGTGGACTTCGAAGGCCTTTTCGTCTTATTTTCCTTTTCTGGCTTTGAAATTAGAGACTCAATATTTACCCCGGGAAGGGGCGGCCTCATCTGAGAAAACTCTCCAATGCCTGCAACAATAAAGTTAAGTCCTAAGAAGAGAAGTATTCTTAATAAGTAAGAGAATATCGAAACAAAAACCATGGTGTTTTTCTTCCCACATGCCCTTCGACAAGTCTCGCCACTTGCGTTTGTCGTACGAAAAGGTCGCAGCCTGTTTACGAACCTAGTCCTAAAGGTCAAGGATGGCATTGGGCATCCACGGGACCACTGCGGAAAAATGAAATGAATATTACGTGAAGCTTAGCAAAAAATATGGAAAAAACTAAGGAAAAGGGTCCCACTCACGTTCAAAGTTCCATTTCTCGGGGAACGACATGTGCTACTCGGGAATTACGTCGATGGTCCTCACCCGGATAATCTGGCTCATCCAACCTCGATCATTATCTTCGTCATTGCTAGGAAAGAAGGATTTGGTAGATTGGCATTGAAGTCTGATCAAACCTCGAAAAAGCTGAGGTCAGTATAAGCGGATGAGATGGCTAAGGGTAAACTCGAGCCCCTCGGACTTGTCGATAAAGAACCTTAGCATTATTAATATCTGCCAGAAGGACAGATGAATTTGGCTCAGGGTGACTTGGTATCTTCTGCAAAACTCGAGCACGGTTGGGTTGAGAGGAACCAACGTAAAGGGATAAGTGTACACACTTAAGAACCCCTTACGTAAGTAGTGATGTCTTCTGCACGAGAAGGGATCTATACCACGACCTTCTCTTCCCAGCCACACTCTCTTCTCACAATTTCGAGGTGTTTTCTCGAAATCGAACATATGTACCTCGAAGCATGCTCACGACGGCCAGGGACATTGGGAGGATTCTCGATCGTAAAGTCCTGTTTTAAGGAACAACCGCCCGGTACAATATCATGGAGCGCCGACGGTTTGCCGCCTACCGGAAAAGAGAAAGAAGAGGAAGCTCCTTCTTTTTGAGGAACTGATTTGGAAGTTCTTGCCATTGATTTTAGATGAAGAAGGAAGAAGGATGTAAGTCTTGGCTATTTTAGGGTTGATAAGGCGGAGGAACTAATGGCGGAAGTAGAGAAGTTAGAGAAAAATGAGGAGTTGAAAGTAAAGATGAAAGTCCTTAATGAGGAAGATAACCGAATACATATAGAGAAAGTCGGCGACTGTTCAGTGATGCTAGTGGCAGACCGACACTGACATGCATTTAATGTTTTGGGGAAGCGAACCGATGGTATGCTTCAGTTGCTTCAACACTTATGTCATGGGCATGATGTCACCATCGGGGACTTCGAAAAGTGGAAGATTCAGATCATTTCTTGTCATTTCATTCTAAGAAATGCGGGGACTATCTGTATACGGTCGAAATTAGGGGAGCTCGATTTCGGAATCCAAGTTAGTACCCCGATCCCGAGTTAGAATGAATCGAAGTTGGAGTCAAGTCTAGCTAAAAAGTGCATACTTCGGGGATCAAATCGAGGGCTGAACATGATCTACCACGAAATAGTGCCGTTATGAATCTGTGCCAAAATGAGCGGGAATTTCTCAATGGCAAGAAGATCAAGGCGTAAATTTCGGAACATAATTGTACGAATTAGTACAAATTTGTACTAGGTGGTTACACAGTTGTCCCCAATAGGATTCTTTACTGTAAATAGTAATGTACCTTATCTAGGATTTCTCCTCCTATAAAAAAGGAACCCCAATCATTTGTGAATATCATCTAATCATTGGCAAATAATATACTCTATACTTTTCACTCATTGTTCATCAGAATTGTTCTTTTAGCTTTATTATTTTTTTATTGCTCTTGATTCACCTCGAGGTCGCTACTGCTTAAGTAGCACTGGTTGATTCCTTTATTCCTTTCATTTACACCTTACATTACTTGCTTACTAATTTGTATTGAACTAGATCACATGTCTTTAAAATCACAAATTAAATTTAGTTGTTAATTGTTACTCGTATTTTCGAGGTAAACAGAAATACAAGATTGTGAATCAAACTCCAAAAAAGGAGTCGAATCACTAACAAAATAAAAGTTCTCATAGCTAACCAGTTGTACTATTAAAATTCCTTTAAGATATTTGTGATTAATTACTTAAAGTTGTAGGAGAGCTATTTAAATCTAGAAACTCTAATATAAAGAAACTAAAAGTCCTCTGTTTACAAAAAAGATTTTCGGCCACCACCACCTGTTGGCCAATTAGGACTACTTCTCCAAACAAAGCACCTACCTGGTCATGGAAGCATCGAAAATTGAACTTACTAATCAAGAATTGGACAAACTAAATCGCAGCACTGACAAACCAAAAAACGAATACCCTTCAGGCGCGACAACTGCACCATGTATGTTATTGCGAGTCCCTTACACCACCACCAACTCGACTATCTATCAACTTTGAAAATAATTTCTTAACAAAGCTATGTCTAGCCGATGAGCAGGATAACACCAATCACCATACCCACTTCATCCCTATTTCCACCCAAGACAAAGCCCGTCTCTACCAGCCTTGACACCAAGCAATAATTATCAAACTCCTTCAAAAGAAAGCAGCCTACAATTTTCTCAAAACCAACTACAGCTGGCAAATATCTGAACCTCTACAACTTATACACTTAGGTTATGATCACTACCATATTAAGCTAACTGATCAAACTAATTACCAAAAAATTCTGCATTAGGGACCATGGTTTATTCATTCCCAATACTTAACCATTAGACAATGACAGTCTAAATTTAACCCGGCCTTAGAACACACTAAATATTCTACAATTTGGCTTAGAGATCAAGAGCTACCAAATTAAAAATGATGCCTCCATAATTAATAAAATAGCTTCACTAATTGTACAACTCCTCAAAATTGATACTTGCACAGTGCATGCTACTAGATGTCGTTACGCCAGACTTTGCATACTTCCAACAAATTGAGATTATGCTAGTGACATACCTCCAACAAATTAATTACAAGGATAATTACTCTATCTGCACCATTGTGGCTGCCTTGGCCACTCTCCACAATCTTGTACCAAAAATCCCACCATGAATCCAGCCACAACATTTATAGACCAAAAACCACTCCGCACCCACTCAAGCCCTACATGCAAACAACTAAACCACCGAATCGAAAATCATTCCTGATGTTTTATACGTCAATATCACACAAGAGAGGGGAGGTGGTGATTTGTGTGGTGTCTGATTTTCGTGTGCACTTGTTATAGAAGGACCTGGTTCTTCTATGTGTTCCAACTCCTATTGTTTGTAAAATAATAAATAAAGAAAATAAAGAACACATAGATTTTTACGTGTGTATACGACCGAAATCGGAGGAGTCCGATTTCGAAGTCTCTGTTATGCCGAGCCCGAGTTCGGAAGGTTGGAAGTAAAGTTCGAGCCCAATCTCATAATGCATACCTCGAGAGAACACATAGAAGGCCCGACACGACCTACCTCGAGGCAGTGCAAAATCGATGACAGTCAAGAAAAAGTAGGAATTTCTCAAGGGCATATAGATGAAGGCGCAAATCTCAGGATTGATTCGTACAAATCCGTACTAGGCGGTTATACATCTGTACCAAAAGTATTTTTTACTGTAAATAGAAATGTATTTTTCCCTCCTATATAAAGGGGACTCCAATCATTTGTAAGGAGGATCATTCACTACTATAGAACATTTTGCTCTGTTTTTCTTGTTTACTTTGCTCAAGATTATTGTGCAATTTTATTGTTCTTCATTTATTGTTCATACTTTATTGCTACTAACTGAGATCGAGACCCCGAGGCTATTGAGCTCGAGGCCCCCGTTATTTTGACAACACTGGTTTGGTTATCATATTTTTCTTATTTACACCTGGTATTTCCTTCTTATTTACTACTATTGAAATAAATCACATATTTCTAGAGCCACAAATAAAATATAATTGTTAACACCAATTTTTGAGGTAAACAGTTTGGCGCCCACCGTGGGGCTAAAGATAATAGTGATTATTTTGGTGGTAGTTTTCTGATAATACACGTTATTCTTCACACTTTTTCTTGTCCACAGATTCTTTGATTTCAGGTTAAAATATTTCTAACTCAGAAAACACACATGGAAACGATTTCAGGTTAAGAAGGTAGAAACATACAACTCGAGAGTCGAATAGATCCCGGGAGCACCTCTGCTATTGAAGGGACTTGATTCGAAGAAGTTTGTGCAGAAACCATTTCCACCGAATGCGGCCCCGAAGCCCATTCCGAAGAAGTTCAGGATGCCCGACATACCAAAATACAAAGGGACCACAGATCCCAACGAGCACATCACCACATATACTTGTGATATAAAGGGGAATGATTTGAAGGACGGCGAGATCGAGTCGGTTCTATTAAAGAAGATTGGAGAAACATTGTCCAAGGGGGCCATGATCTGGTACAATAACCTGCCCCCAAACTCAATAGATTCGTTTGGCATGTTGGCACACTCATTTGTAAAGGCACATGCTGGTGCCATAAAGCTTGCAACGAGGATGTACGATGTATTCAAAATCAAGCAAAGAGAGAACAAGATGTTGAGGGAGTTCGTCTCCCATTTCTAGTTTGAGTGAATGGAGTTACCACCAGTCTCCGATGATTGGGCTATACAGGCCTTCACTCAGGGGCTAAATGAATGAAGCTCAATAGCTTCGAGGCAGCTGAAGCAGAACTTGATCGAGTATCTCGCCGTAACTTGGGTGGATGTGCACAATAGGTATCAATCAAAAATTAGGGCCGAGGATGACCAGTTCGGAGTCACCTCGGGCTCAGTTTATCCAAGCAAGCTACTAACAAAGGAATTGAAAAATGCTGAAAGGAACCAAGGCTGAACAAGGAAAGGTATCAGCCGTATATTGAGGACCAAAGAAACACTTTGGGGCGTAACATACCTCAAAACGATCGACGAGCAGATCGAGGCCAAAGTTATCGGGGACTCGTAAGCAAGACAGGGTTTAACGGACATTCGAAACGTGTGCTCGTTGATCCCTGTAGAAAAAATGGACTCCGGACTACATATCTGATGACACTCTCACATTCAGCAAAGAAGACATCGCGTCTCTATCTCAGCCTCACAACGGCGCACTAGTAATTTATATATTTTTAAATAAAGTTTAAGTTAAACATGTGCTCGTTGATCCAGGTAGTTCGGACAATATAATGAGGTCGAGGGTTGTGGAGCAGCTCGGGCTGCTCGACCAAATCGTACCTGCCTCTCGAGTCCTGAATGGATTCAACATGGTTATTGAAACAACAAAAGGGGAAATCATCCTCCCATTCAACGTGGCCGGAACCATACAAGACACAATGTTTCATGCCATCGAAGGTGACATGAGGTATAATGCTCTACTTGGAAGGCCATGGATCCATAGCATGAGGGCAGTGCCATCAACTCTTCATCAAATGATGAAGTTTCCAACAAAGGATGGTGTGAAAACAGTATACGGAGAGCAACATGCAGCTAAGGATATGTTCATAGTGCACGAATTCACACCGGTATCGACACCATCTACCACAGAGAAGTCAATGGACAAGCTGGTAGCCAAATAGCAATCACAGTCCATACCTTCGGTTAAGCCTGAGGGGCAGGAGCCGGATGAACAGGTGGTCGAGAACGAAGAAGAAGATTTCCTCACCCCTAGAACATTCGTTGCCCCCGAGGAATCAGATGAAACAAAGTCCACAGTCGAGTAACTCGAGCAGGTGATCGAGCATCTTCTGGAACGAAAGGTATACCTGGGAACGAGATTAACCTCCTAAACATAGAAAAAAACTTATTCAATTTCTTATTGATAACATTAATTTCTTCGCTTGGACCCACTTATATATGACAGAGATCCTACCGCAGATAACCACCCATCGACTGAGTGTCGATCCCAGGTTCAAACCGGTGAAGCAAAAAAGGAGACCTCAGTCCGAGCTAAAGCATTCATTCATCAAAGATGAGGTAACTAAACTTCTGAAAGTAAGATTCATTGGGCTTCGTGGTGTCAAACAAGGCCATCGAGGAGATCACCATAGTAAACAATGTGAAAGTCGTGCAACGGCTGACCGGGCGGATTGCTACCTTAGGCCAGTTCATCTCGAGGTCATCAAATCGGAATCATCATTTCTTCTCCCTACTCAAGAAGAAAAACAACTTCGCGTGGACTTCGAAGTGTAAAAAAGCCTTGGAAGAGTTGAAATGGTATCTCTCGAGCCCGCCCTTGCTTCATTCTCCAAAGGAGGATGAAACACTATATTAATATTTGGCCGTGTCCGAGGTAGTGGTAAGTGGTGTGTTGGTTCGGGAAGAGAAAGGTACGCAATTTCCTGTCTATTATGTACGTCGGACCCTAGGAGATGGTGAAACCAGGTATTTGCATTTAGAAAAATTAGCCCTAGCATTAATGAGTGCATCTAGGAAGTTGAAACCATATTTTCAATGTCATCCTATATGTCTATTAACTACATATCCACTTCGGAACATTTTGCATAAGCCCGAATTGTCTAGCCTATTGGCCAAATGGGCCATCCAACTCGAAGGCTATGATATCGAATATAAACCTCGAACATCTATCAAGTCTCAAATTTTGGCAGACTTTGTGGCCGATTTACGCCTGCCCTCGTGCTCGAAGTAGATTAGGAACTCTTGTTAGAAACGAGCACATCATCGGGGGAATGGACCCTCTTCACATTCTAAAACCGCCTACGGGCAACATTATAAAACAATCTATAAAATCTTCAAAATTGACAAACAATGAGGCCGAGTATGAGGCCATGATTGCGGGTCTTGAATTAGCCAAAGGCCTGGGAGCAGAGGTCTTTGAAGAAAATGTGACTCTCTTTTGGTAGTCAACCAAGTAAATGGAAGTTTCGAGGTTTGATAAGATAGGATGAAAAGATACTTAGACAAGCTTCAAGTGACATTGCACCGCTTCAAAGAGTGGACCCTGGTCCATGTACCTCGAGAACTGAATAGTGAGGCTGATGCACTTGCAAACTTAGGCTCATCTGTTGAAGAAGATGATATTGTCCTGGGGACTGTCATTCAACTATCGAGGCGGGTGATCGAAAAGGGTAATGTAGAAATTAACTCAACAAGTCTAACATGGGATTGGACGAACACATACATCGACTACTTGAAGCATGGGAAGCTCCCCCCGGACCCAAAAGAATCGAAGTCCCTCCGAGCCAAAGCAGCCCGATTTTCACTCGACGAGAATGGAACATTGTATCGAAGGACCTTTGACAGACCTTTGGTAGTATGTTTGGGACCATGGGATACTGATTATGTGCTACGTGAAATCCACGAAAGAACTTGTGGGAATCATTCTGGTGTCGATTCTTTAGTTCGCAAGATGACCAGAGCGGGGTATTACTGTGATATCATAGGAAAGAACACCAAGGAGTTCGTTCGAAGACGTGATAAATGCCAAAGATTTGTTCCGATGATCCATTAACCCAGTGAACAACTGCAGTTGGTCCTATCCCCGTGGCCATTCATATAATGGGGGATGGACATTGTCGCCCCCTGCCAACGGCGCTAGATAAAGCTCGATTTATCTTATTTATGACTGACTACTTCTCAAAATAGGTAGAAGCTCAGGCCTGTGAAAAGATAAGAGAAAAAGAAGTCATCAACTCCATATGGGATCACATCATATGTCGATTCGGGATTCCCTCCAAAATAACATGCGATAATGGGAAGCAGTTCATCGACAACAAAGTAACAAAATTCCTCAAAGCCCATAAAATAAAAAGGATCCTATCAACGCTTTATCACCCAAGTGCAAATGGTCAAGCCGAGTCTACAAACAAAACCATCATCCAAAACTTGAACAAGAGGTTAGATGCTGTGAAGGGGATATGGAGAGAAGTGTTGCCCGAGTTACTATGGGAATATCGAACAACATCGAAGTCGAGCACAGGGGAGACCCCGTTTACTTTTGTATACGGGTCCGATGAGTTGATCCCAGTCAAGGTTGGGGAGCCGAGCCTCATATTTCAACATACCATCGAGGAATCAAACAAGGAGGCCATGAACACCTCCCTCGAGCTATTACATGAAAATCGTGAGGCCGCATTAGTTCGAATGGCCACTCAAAAACAAAGGATCGAAAGGTACTACAAAATAATAACGAACCTCCGCTACTTCGGAGTCGGGGACTTAGTTCTAAGAAAAGTCACCTTTAATACTCGAATCCCAAATGCAGGGAAACAAGGTCCTAATTAAGGTGTACCGTACCACGTCCTCGGAGTCGTGGGAAAAGGATCCTACAAACATAGCACAATGGAAGGCGAGCAACAACCAAGCAATTGGAATATATCGTTGCTCAAACGTTATTATTGCTGAGGTATGACATTTTCCCTTTTTCGTTTATATTTTATACTAACTCCTTACAGGTGTTCGATTGGAGATATCGAAGCACCCTTCCACTCGAAGACTTTGGGTTTTAAAGCATGCGTCGCACTCTTTTTCCCTTAGAACGGGTTTTATCCCAAATGGGTTTTACCGGCAAGGTTTTTAACGAGGCAACATCTATATACTACCTAAGGAAAACATAACAAGTATTCAAGGCATCTTTTCTATCAACCTGGAATACTGGGGGGGCATCACCCTTGGCGGATACATTTTCGTAGAAAACAAGTCATGCCAAGGAGGACCTCGATAGGAGAATGTTGTAATAGGCCAAGCGGTCAAATGATTAGTGTCCACATAAAATAATCGAGCCCCCGATG
Source organism: Nicotiana knightiana (assembly GCA_005239525.1). Classification (NCBI taxonomy): domain Eukaryota; kingdom Viridiplantae; phylum Streptophyta; class Magnoliopsida; order Solanales; family Solanaceae; genus Nicotiana; species Nicotiana knightiana. The sequence goes on along the minus strand of ML423441.1, from coordinate 16,628 downwards.
GCATAAACATGTACGCATGTATCGATTACAGAAAGAAGCACTCTTATTATATCGAAAAACTTTTGTGCGTCGAAGAAGTCTACTATTTTCACATTTAACGACTCAAAGGCTAAATTTACTCGAATACTAGGGGACTGTCATCGACAGTCAACACGTCGAGCCATAAAAAACTCGAGCCTATAAGACTTCAACGAGGCATACTCGAACTTACAAGACCTCAATGAGGCAAACTCAAACTTATAAGACCTCAATGAGGCAAACTCAAACTTATAAGACCACAATTAGGCATACACGAACTTATAACACCCTAAGAAAGGCATCCCATCAATATTAAGGCCAAGGAAATCTCACTCGGGGACTAAAGGCTACAACCATATGAAAAATCTATGGCCAAAATAATGTGGGTCGAAGATGTCCGACTTCCTCCATAAAACTAAAGGCCTTCAAACACTTTGAAAAAACTGTTAAATCGGGCTATGCTCGGCATAAACAAAGGGGCTTCGATAAACTCAGCCCCGAATAATATGAAGGCTTCGAAGACGTCAGCCTTCGAGAAAACCCCAAGAGGTATTCAACTATCGTTGCACATTGGCTTGCCAAAGAGGTTCTAATCAGTCGAACAATCGAAAAATCAAAGGAATATAAAAAAATTCCAAAGCATAACAAAAGTTTTACTTAAGTCTTTAGCGAGAAAAAGGGAAAATTGTAGCCATTCCGGAGGTCGAATTGACCCAATCTAAAAAGAGGCTAAAGGGCCGATTTGTAAGAGGCTAAGGGCTGATATGCAAAATCCTAAGGGCCAATCTAAAGATCCTAAGGGACAATATAAAAGAGCCTAAGGGCAAAGCTAAAAGAGCGTCCGAGCCGATGTTTAAAGCCTAAGGGCCGATACATGAAGAACTTAAAGGCCGAAGCACACCATGCTCGAGACCTTACCCAGTTCATAGTCGAACGTCCCGAGCTAAAGCTTAGTTTGAAGATCGGAACCTATGTGGTCACCAATTATCGATCGTTGATCAAACACGAAACCTAAGGGTATTATGTTCTAAGTATAATAATTGTCAACAACACCGAATCTCATTTCAAACCGTAAAGGAAAGATGAAAATTAACACAACATGAAAATGAAACAAAAGATTCTTTATATATAGAATGATTTTCCAAAACTACGTTTACAAAGCTCCACACAGAGCCCTTACACAATAGAAGGAAAACGAAAGAAGCTTAGTCTACTGTCGGGGTCACTCGGTCGGAGGTAGTTTCCTCAGGAGCTTCATCTTCGACGACTTGACCTTCGGCAGCCTGATCTTCGGTGTCCTCTTCCTCCTCGGGGACTCTGTTGCCATCACCCCCCACTCTCGGAGGCGTTGGCAGGATCCTCATCGGAAGTGAGAAATGTCGTTGCCTCTTCTTCCAAGGCCTCCACCTTCTTGATCTCAGCAAAAAGATCAAAGCCTTCGACTTGCACCTCCTCGAGGGCTTGACTTTGAGACTCTAGCCGAGTTGATTGATGGCCTGTGTTAACTTAAGCTCGGCCGCATCAGCTGCCTTATTATCCCGAGCATTGGTTGCAGCATCATTGGTCCGCTATGTAGACATAATTGCATCAGCTTCGGACAAAGTTTTGGATAATTTTGCGGCCAACTCAGTATGAAGGTCCTTATATTTACGACTTTCCTCTTTTGCACCTTGAAGTTGGTGCTCAGCCGAGGTCAGCTTCTCTCTAAGAGTATCCTTCTAGGAGGCCATATCATCCATGCGCTGCTTCAACCCGAGGATCACAGTATCTTTGACCCTAATCTCCTCCCGAAGTTTTCCCACCAAGTCATCCTTCTGCTTGAGCTGCAAGAATCAAGTCGAGACATTAAAAACTAAAATAAGTAAGCATAAAATAAACCCAAACAATTTGTATTACCTGCTCAACAAAATCGGATTGCTCTCGAGACGCTTTCTCTGAACTTGCTCGGTAGTCATTAAGTTCCCCCTCCCTTTTGGCATAAAGAACCTTGAGATCATCCGACTCTGACATAAGTTTCCTAAGCTTATCTTTGCAGTGGGATAGCTCAGATCGTGACTTGGAAAAGTCTTGGTCGAAGAGCATCACGACCTAAAACACAAAGGAAGAAGGTCAGAAAGGCAAGAACCAAACTCAAGATATAGTTGTCAAGGCGAAGATTATCTGTTTCGAAAGTTTCTCAGCCTCTTTCAAGATGAACTATGCGTCAAGGTCGGAGCCTTCCTCAACCCCAGTGAAGCACTCTCTAAATATATCGTTCTCCCCGTGGGATGCGCCCACATTAGGAGTCTTTATATCTTGGGCATCCCGTATTTTCCCTAGAGAAAACAACGGGCCTGGCAGAGATTTTTCCACTCCAACTACCCCGAGTGGCTCGATCGGAGCCTTCTCTCGCCTTTGGGGAGCCTCAGGGTTGAGGTCTTCGGACTCATCTACCAAGTGATTTTCAGCACAAGGTACGTTATGGTCATCAGTCGGTTCGGGGACTGTGCCCGAGCTCCCTTCGGAGATCCCCTCAGCTCAAGATTGAACCACATCGGCAGCCTTTGGTGCAGTAACCTTTGAAGCATCGATATCGCTTCCCCTCCGAGTTTTTAACGGGAGGGAATCGCCTTCATCCTTATTCTCATCTCCCTCTTCGCCTTCAGCACGAAGACTTGCAGCAACCTTGGGAGACAAGGTCACTGTGTCGACCCTAGGTTTTCGAAGCCTGGAATTTTTTGTCTTCGGGGACTCCGCCGGCGTCTCTTTCTCTTCTTATCCTTGAAAGGTTTTTGGGTCTCTACCTCGCCAAGTGGGTGCAGCCTCATTGAAGCAATATCTCCGAGGCCTACATAAGCGCAAAAAATAAGTGTACTATTAAGAGGTATTTTACTAAGGGACTCAAATATGTCAATGATAAAAACTTACTATGGTTTTTGGCCTCCCATCGGCTTTTGGCCAAGTCATGCCAGACACACTCAAAATCTGTGAAGGTGGAAGCTAGTTTCCGAACCCAGCCCGGAAAGTCCTTAACCGCACCAGGGTACCACTCGACGGCTGCATCATCATAAGAGAGTTAGTCCCAAAGAAAGATAAAACATTTGATTAATGAAACGTACTTACGCTTCATATTCCATTCCTAGGGGAGGGGCATCTTTTCAGCAGGAATTAGGTCAGAGATCTTGACTCGAACGAAGTGGCTCATCCAGCCTCAGTCTTTATCTTAATCGATGATAGCAAACAAAGACTTCGAAGATCGACGTTGTAATTTTATCAGGACACCTCGATAAAGATGAGGGTTGTATAGTGTAACCAGATGGTCGAGGTTAAAAGGCATCCCGTTGACCTGACTCGAAAAATACCTAATCAAGTAAACAATTCAGAAGGAAGGATAAATTTGTCCGAGCGTCACCTGCTACTTTCGAAAGAAATCAAGGATCACTGGATCTAGTGGGGGTAAAGAAGGTTCTAAGGGGCCTAAGGTGAATGGGTATGTGTATACGCTTAGGGAAACCTGATTTCTAAGTAGTTATGTCCTCTTCAGGTGAAGCGATCTCCACTTGTACTGCATCCCCTCAACGGCAATCCTCCTTCACTTGTTCGGATTTGGTGATTAGGATAACATATCGATACAGGGGTTCACATCGTCCCGCAACCGAGGAAGGGTTTTCCACCTTGAAATCAGAAGACATTTCACAAGGCCTGGGTGTACACTCCTCAATGCGAGGAGGTACTACCGTGTTTCTCTTCGACGAGCGAGATGACGAATGTGATTTCTCTTTTTGGGGAACTGTCTTAGAAGTTTTTTCCATTTTGTTGAGAAATTTCAGAAAAAGAAGAAGAAACTGGTTTAGAGATGAACACAAGGAAGGGGTAAGTGTATAGAAGAGTTGATGAAGATTTGAAGATGTGGTAGAAAGTAAAAGTATGAAGAGTGAAAAATTGGAGTATTTATAGGGGCCATCTAAGCATGTTGGAGAAGATAAAAAGACTGCCAATAACCGTTATCGATTTATAGTTTTTTGACAATTGTGCAAACATAACCTATGCACGACTTTTCCGTCACACTAATCTCTGACCTCACATGACTGACATCATGATTGGGATATTGAAGGGTCAAGAATTCAAATCGTTTCTTATCATTTCATTCTATGAAACACGAGGACTATCTATATACGGCTAAAATCGGAGGAGTCTGATTTTGAAGACTCTGTTATGCCGAGCGCGAGCTCGGAAGGCTCGAAGTAATGTTCGAGCCCAATCTCATAATGCCTACCTCGAGTGAACACATCCAAGGCTTGACACCGCCTACCTCGAGGTAGTTCAAAATCGATGACCGTCAAGAAAAAGAGGAAATTTCTCAAAGGCATATAAGTCAAGGCACAAATCCCAGGATTGGTTCGAACAAATCCGTACTAGGAGATTATACAGTTGTACCAATAGTATTTTTTACTGTAAATAGAAATGTATTTTCCCCTCCTGTATAAAGGAGAATCCAATCATTTGTAAGGGGGATCATTTAGTGCTATAGAACATTTTACTCTACTTTTTTACCTTATTCTTCACATTTACCGTTCTTCATTTATCGTTCATACTTTATTGCTAGTAACTGAGCTCGAGACCCCGAGGCTATCGAGCTCGAGGCCCTCGTTCCTTTGACAACATTGGTTTGGTTATCATATTTTTCTTATTTACACATAGTATTTCTTTCTTATTTACTAGTATTGAAATAAATCACGTATTTTAAGAACAACAAATGAAATATAATTGTTAACACCATTTTTCAAGGTAAACAACGTGAAAAATACCTGGCTCAAAAGGTGAAAAAACTACGGCCTACTTCCCAATAGGATTTTTCCAAAACTCTACTAAATCAGTAAGCCAAACAGCATTTACAAAAACTCTTTCGTAAACTTAGGATTACCTCTAATACCTTGTAGCAAACTAGCCTCAAGCCATTTGCAATAATCACTAAGTTAGCTATAACTTGAAACACACAGTTCTAGTTACAGACGCTTCTAGATAAAGCTGAAAAAGGTACAAGTTAAAATCACCTACTACAAATAAACTAGAGTAAGAGACAACATTTGGAACTTGTATACGGCCAAAATCGTGGAAGTCCGATTTTATGGCCTTTATGGTATTCCAAGTCCTGTCTCGAAGGGCTCGAAGCAGAGTCCGAAGTTAGACCCCAAGGTGCACCGCTCGAGAGAGTATATCGAAGGCTCGTCACACCAGACCTCGAGGTAGTATAAAAATCGATGACCATCATGGAAGGGCGGGAATATTCCCAAGGACACGTTGTTATAACTGATAAGATCTGCAAGAAATAGTAAAAGTCTATACTGAGTCATTATACAACTGTACCAGTAGTATTTCTTTGTCATAATTTGGCATGTACTATGTTGGGATTCTCCCCTCATATATAAAGGGGATCCTTTCATTTTGTAATGAACAACATTCAGTGTAATAGAACATTCTCTGCTTTTTTCGTGCTCAACACTGTTTCCCAACGTTATTTCTCCTTGTTTATTATTCTTCATTTATCGTCTTCCATTTATTGCTATTATTCAGCCTCGAGGCCCCCGATTATAGTTAGCTCGAGGCCCCAGTCTTGTGACAACTTTGGTTTTCTTATCTCATTTTCCTTGCTTACATTCATTACTTCTTGATTATTAACTAGTATTTTAATAAATCACATATTTTTAGAACTACAAATCAAATATAATAGTTAATACCATTTTGAAGGTAGACAGTTTGGCACCCACCATGGGGATAAAGATAATAGTGATTAATTTAGTGTTAGTTTATGATAACACACGTTATTCTTCACACTTCTTCTTGTCCAAGATTTTTTATTTCACGCTAAAACATGTCAGACTCAGCTAACACACCAGTGAATAGCTACAGTGGCCTCGGTTTCCACGTGGAAAATAATGCAGCAGCTTCAGCAGCAGGTGTGCCACCGCTCAACCCCGAAGTAGAAACTATTCCCAACCCAGTTGATGTTGGCTCGCATATTGCTATAAGCAACGATTTGGGTACGGATGTCGGAGGAAGCGTGCAAGGAGAAGTCTAACCCGACGCACAAACAACACATGCTCGAAATGAAGTCAGCTTACAAATAATTTTCAAGATATTGCAAGCACAACAAGTTGTTATTTCTCAGCTACAGAGTCAGCAAAAGACTCCGAGTAGAACAGGACCGGAAGTAGCTCCCCGAGTTGAGTCAACACCAGTAAGATCGACCAATAATGGGTCAGGAACAGACGCCACTATTATGATAATGCTCGAGGACCTCACCAAAAGGATTGGAATCAGGAGAAAAGAAGATAGAGGCCAACGACAAAAAGTAGAAACCTATAACTCGAGGGTCGATCAGATCCTGGGCACACTTCTGATTTTGAAGGGGGCAGATTCGAAGAATTTCGTGCAGAAACCATTTCCATCGAGTGCGGCTCTGAAGTCCATTCGAAGAAGTTCAGGATGCCCGATATCCCGTAGTACAACATGACCACATATCCTAATAAGCATATTACCACCTATACTTGTGGTATAAAAGAGAATGACTTAAAAGACGATGAGATCAAGTCCGTCTTGTTGCAGATGTTTGGAGAAACATTGTCCAAGGGGGCCATGATGTGGTACCATAACCTCCCCTCCAAACTCAATAGTTTTGTTTGCCATGTTAGCAGAATATTTTGTGAAGGCACATGCTGGTGTCATTAAGGTCGCTACAAGCAAGTCTGTTTTCTTCAAAATTAAATAGAGAGAGAACAAGCTTCTAATGGAGTTCGTATCCCGCTTTCAGATGGAGCGAATGGAATTACCACCAGTCTCCGATGACTGGGCGGTGCAAGCCTTCACTCAGGGCTTGAATGAATGAAGCTCGATAGTTTGAAGCGCTGAAGCAAAATTTGATCGAGTATCCCACTGTGACTTGGGCGGATTTCCAAAACAGGTTTCAATCTAATATCAAGGTCAAGGACGACCAACTAGAGCCCCCTCGGGTTCAGTGTATCCAAGCGGGCTATTTGCTAAGGAATAAAGAAATCGAGAAAAAGAGTCGAGGCCGAGCAAAGAGAGATATCCACCATATGCCAAGGATCAAAGAAACACTTCGAGACGGGATATACCTTGAAATGATTTAGGGACGGATCGAGGAAGGAACTCCCGGAGACTTATGAGTAAGACTAAGTTTGACAGATTTTCGAGACCAATAGAGGCACCCTGATTTTTGGAATATAACTTCAACATCAATGCCTCGGACATCATATCAGCCATGGGAAAGATCCGGGATACCAGGTGGACAAATAGCGTGTAGTCAGATCCTTCCCAAAAGAACCCCAACTTAATGTGCAAATACCACGACACTTACAGTCATAGAACCGAGGATTGTAGACAACTTCGAGAGGAGGTAGAACCTACTGATCAGCAAAGGAAACATTCGAGAATTCCTTCGTGATCGAGCAAAGAATCACTTTCGAGAGAGAGATGTGAACAGGAAAAATGAACAGGAGGAGCCGCAACAAATAATTCATATGATAATTGGAGGATTCGACGTCCCACATGGACCTGTGTTCAAACGAACAAAAGTATCCATTGCAACGGAAAAGCGAACTCGAAGCTATGTACCCAAGGATGCTCTTACATTCAGTGAAGAAGATGTTGAGGTCTTGTGTCAGCCTCATAATGATGCACTGGTAATTTCTTTCCTTTTGAATAAAATTCAAAATTAAACGCGTAGATCCAGGTAGCTCGACCAATATAATCAGGTCGAGGGTAGTGGAGCAGCTCGGACTGCTCGATCAGATCGTACCCGCCTCTTGAGTCCTCAATGTATTTAACATAGCAAGTGAGACAACGAGGGAGGAAATCATTCTCCCAGTCAACGTGTACAGTACAATTCAGGATAAAAAGTTTCATGTAATTGAAGGTGACATGAGGTACAATGCCTTACGTGGGAGGCCTTGGATACATAGCATGAGGGTAGTTCCATCAACTCTTCATCAAATGATGAAGTTCCCTACAAAAGATGGTGTAAAAATGATGTATGGAGAGCAACATGCAACAAAGGAGATGTTCGCGGTACACCACATGACACCAACATCGACATCTTCCATTTCAGAGAGTCGAAAGACAAGCAGATCCCCGAGGGGCAGGTGTTCTGTGAGCAGTTGATCGAGGATAATGAAGAAGACTTCAACACTCCTCGAGCCTTCGTTCCACCCGAAGTCTGATGAAACATAGTCAACAGTCGAACAGTCGAAGAACTTGAACACACCGTTTATCGAGTGTCTTCCAGATCGAAAGGTATACATGGGAACGAGATTAACCCCCGAACTCAGGAGAAAATTCGTTCAATTTCTTATTTTGCTTCGCTTGGTCCCATTTAGACATGTCAGGGATCCCGCCGGAAGTAACTACTCATCGACTAAGTGTCGACCCGATGTTCAAACCAGTGAAAAACAAAAGAGGCCTCATTCCGAGGTAAAACATGCATTCATCAAAGACGAGGTAACAAAACTTCTTAAAATAGGATCCATTAGAGAGGTGAAATATCCCGAATGGTTAGTTAATGTAGTAGTAGTCCCCAAAAAAGGAAATAAATTAAGAATGTGCGTAGATTACAAATATCTGAATAAAGCATGCCCTAAGGACTCATTACCATTACCCAACATCGATCGTTTGATCAATTCCATAACCGGCTACGAGATCCTTACATTTGTCGACACCTACTCCGGGTACAATCAAATCCAAATGAACTCGGGGTCCAGGAAGAGACTTCGTTTATCACGAAGTATGGTACATACTATTATAAATAATTCCCTTCGGGCTAAAAAATGCGGGAGCCACATATCAACGCCTAGTTAATAAGATGTACGAACATCAAATAGGCAAGTCTATGGAAGTTTACATTGATGACATGTTAGTTAAGTCCCTGCGCGCAGAGGACTATTTGACTCATATGAAGGAAACATTCGATATCCTTAAATTATACATCATGAAGCTCAGCCCGAGAACTGCTCCTTCGGAGTCGGATCGGGAATATTTTTGGGTTTTTATGGTGTCGAGCCGGGGAATCGAGATCAATCCCGACAAAATCAAGGCCATCGAGGAAATCACCGTGGTAAACAACGTGAAAGCGGTACAACAGTTGACCGGGCGGATAGCAGCCTTAGGCTTATTCATCTCGAGGCCATCATATCAGAGTCACCAGTTCTTCTCCCTGCTCAAGAAGAAAAAAACCTTTGAATGGACCCTAGAATGCCAACATGCCTTAGAATATTTAAAGCGGTATCTCTCGAGCCCACCTCTACTCCATACCTCGAATGAGGATGAAACACTGTACATGTATTTATCCATGTAGGAGGAAACAGTAAGTGGTGTATTGGTTCGAGAAGAACAAGTTACGCAATCCCCTATCTATTACATAAGTCAGATCCTAGGAGATGCTGAAACCAGGTATCACACTTAGAAAAATTAGCTCTTGCATTAATAAGTGCATCTCGGAAATTAAGACCTTATTTTCAATGCCATCGTATATGTTTTTTAAAAACATACCCTCTTCAAAACATCTTGCATAAGCTCGAATTATCGGGCCGATTGGCCAAATGGGCCATTGAACTCGGGGGGTACGATATCGAGTACCAACCCCGAACGGCTATCAAGTCCACAATTTTGATGGACTTCATGGCCGACTTTACACCTGCCCTCGTGCCCGAGGTAGGAAAAGAACTCTTTCTAAAAAGGGGCACATCATCGGGGGTATGGACCCTCTTCAATGACAGTTCCTCAAATGTGAGAGGGTCCGGACTCGGCATAATTCTGAAACTGCCCAAGGGCGGCATAATTAGACAATCTAAGAAAACATTGAAATTGACTAACAACGAGGCCGAGTAAGAGTCTATGATTGCAGGTCTCGAACTGGCCAAAGACCTAGGAGCAGAAGTAATTGAAGAAAAATGTGACTCCCTTCTGGTAGTGAACCAAGTAAATGGGAGCTTTGAGGTTCGGGAAGATAGGATGCAAAGGTACTTAGACAAGCTTCAAGTGATGTTGCACCATTTCAACGAATGGACTCCGGTCCACGTACCTTAGGAACAAAACAGCGAGGCCGATGCGTTTGCAAACCTGGGTTCGTCAGTCGAAGAAAATGATATACTCTCGGGGGTTGTCGTGCAACTATCCAAACCAGTGATTGAATAAGGCCATGCCGAGATCAACTCAACAAGTCTAACATGGGATTGGAGGAACAAGTACATCGACTATTTTAAAAGTGGGAAGCTTCCCACGGAACCAAAAGAGTTGAGGGCCCTTCGAGCCAAAACAGCCCGATTTTCACTCGACGAGAATGGAACACTACGTAGAAGGACGTTCGACGGGCCTCTAGCAATGTGTTTCGGACTAGGGGACACTGACTATGTGCTTCGAGAAGTCCATGAATGCACTTGTGGAAACCACTCAGATGCCGATGCTTTTGTTCAAAAGGTGATTAGAGCAGGTTACTATTGGGATAGAATGGAAAAGGACACCAAAGAATTCCTACAAAGATGTGACAAATGCCAAAGATTCACACCAATGATTCACAAACCCGGTGAACAACTACACTCAGATTTATCTCCGTGGCCATTCATGAAATGGGGGATGGATATCGTCGGCCCCCTACCAACGGCGCCACGTAAAGCCAAATTTATTTTATTTATGACTGGCTTCTTTTCGAAATGGGTGGAAGCACAGGCCTTCGAGAAAATTGGAGAAAAGGAAGTCATTGACTTCATTTGGGACCACATCATATGTTGATTCTAGATCCCCTCTAAGATCACATGTGATAATGAGAAGCATGGACCACATCATATGTTGATTCAGGATCCCCTCTGAGATCACATGTGATAATGCAATCATGGATTAATCATCAATAATCAACTAATAATTCAAGCTATCAAAGAAATAGAAACATTGAACAAGAGCAGTAGCATCAGATTTCATTGATGGAAAGTACAATTCTTCCACAATCCACGAAATGAAATAAAAACAGTTAAAAACATGAGCAAAAAACAAGAAAAAATCCCGAGTCTGGGTCACTGATGTTCTAGGAAGGCTAGGAAACTAACTGGAAGGGCTAGAGGCTTGGGTTTTGGCTTGGACAAGAGTTAGCATATCTTGAAGAATTCCCTCATTCTTCTCCCTTTATTTAGTAATCTTAGCTCTGAGAGCATCACCATTCAACCTCTGCCAAATGGTTTTTCAGCCTTACTATTTCACCATCCTTCAACCTACTCTCCTGCACCTAGAGCTCTAACTTTGCTATTTACAGGTGTCCTTTTCGATGAACCAGGTTCATTGGGGATGACATTTACCTCAAAATCACAATCTAGAAGAGTGTTTATTCCAAAGTGGTCATTTCTTGTGGCGATCTCCGCTTTCTTTAGTTGCACCTTATAATGAGCAAGATCAGAAGTGAGAATGAACACATGGAATGGAATTGGCTTTGGAGCAATTTACAGCTCTGTCCTAAAGCTGAATTATGAACCAAGGCCAGTTTATCTTCCTCCAACTTTCCACGCACTCCATCAGAACTAAATCCATATAATTAGCAATGTGCCTCCTTTCTTGCTATGGCAACACACACTTGTTGATAAATTCAAAGATCACCTTATGTGGGGGCTTCATTTAACTCTTATAGACTACCTTGGGCTCAACCTCTTCTTCATTTTCGTAGAAATTCCTTATGATCGCCACGGTATTTTGAAGAGTATCTAGACTTGGCCATTTTTTCCAAGTACAGTCATCATAGCCTTCAGAGGGAATGCCATGTATTTCTCCCAATTCTTTGGCATCGAAAGAAATTTGGACCCCTTTTACCTGGCTAGTGATTTTTCTATCCTTGATCTCAGTGTTTGCCATGAATTCCACTATTTCATTTTTGGCCAGTCTCCCATCCAATTGAAGGACCATGTTCTTCCAGCCCTGCCTCTCAAGCTTCTCTAACAACAAGATCATCCCTTCTTCTTCCAAGTCTTTCAACAACATGCCCTTCAGAATTGTACGTTTTCCAAACTTTGTCAACTTATCCTTCTCACCCTCACACTCAACTGCCTCTTCATTACTCCACTCATCTTCTTCAGCAATTATAACTATTGTTGGGTTTCATTGCAGACCTATTTCACTTAGCCAAGTTCGAGGGTTCAACAGACTTAGACACAGATGCAGACTTCTTTGAGGAAGAGTCTTGGCTTTCTTCGGCTTAGGTTTCTGAACCTCTACCTCTGCCACTTTTTCACTTTGATGGACCATGTCAACCTCATCGACCTCAACAGCTTCTACAGGCTCAACAATATTTTTCTTCCCTTTTTCAACCCTTTTCTTTTTACTCCTCCAAGGCTCTTTGCAGCTCCTTCTCACTCTGCCTTAGCGTGCTTCTTCCTCTTGTAAGAGGAATTTCATATCTCTCAGAAGGAGTATCTTTACTTTTCTTACTTGCTCTTGTTGTCCCAGGAGTTTGAGCCCTGGGAGTTCTTTTCTTCTTTGGATTGTAACTGTCACCTAATGTTTTTAGCATATCCGATGGGGTTGCCGTAGTAGATGAACCAGGTTCATTTGTATGCTTTCCCAGATTTACCAATCCTTCAGCCGCTTCTCCTGATTCTCTTCCCCCTGACTTCTTGACTCCGTCTTTTACAATTTCTCGCTCATTTATATAGGCAGCAATTCTAGCAGATTCTTGCTCTGTTCCCCTCTCTTGACTCTTTAATCCCTCTCTCTATGTTTCTTTTCCAATTTTGTTTTTACCATCTCTCCTTCTTGTCTCTGGAAACTCCACATCTATCACAGGCCCAACCAAAATATACCTATTTTCTAAATTTTCAGCAATCTAAGAAACACCATTAGAAGTAGGTTTTAGTACAGAAGATACCTGTTCAGAATTGTAAGATCTTGTTCCTTCACTCTCAGCTGCTGATTTAAAGGAATCGCTTGAATTTTGTGATTCCCGAGCCTAGCTTGCTTGAATCTTTACATTTAGTTTTCTTACTAAACCACCATTGGCCATTATTTTTCTAACGAGCATCTTAACTCTCCTTTTTCTGGGTTCGGGGTTAGGACTAGGTTGGGGATGGGTGGAGCTAGGTTGAGGAATGGTTGTGGAAGACGAAGATGGAGTAGTGGGTGGTGGAGTACCAGGATGATGATGAGGGATTTAAAAAGGGAAGTGTAATTAATACATAACGACAGCCTTTTGGGTCGATTAGAAGTGTAATCAGACCGTAACTTTCAAATTGGAATGACAGTTACACTTTACCTAGGATCTAGGTGTTTTAATACGGTAGTTATTCTTTAGTTGAGACAGAACTGGTTCAAATCGTTATAGGATAGACTTTGAAAAGATTTTGAGTTTGGGTAGAGTTTTTGATGTGTGGCTAGAATTCATGATTTAACACGTTATGTGCCTTACATTTTATGTGCGTTAATGATAAAAATACACTTTGTATATGCATAATGGAGTCTATTTCATGTGTAGGTGAATTGGAGATGGAAGCCGAGCTAAATGGATGCATAAACGTTGAAAATACGCTCAAGAGGCGAAGAGGAGTACACCGGGCTATAGCCGGGTGTTTGAGCCTTAAGGCTAGGCCTGGCCTGGCTTTATCCAGGCATTTGAGCCCTAAGTATAGGCCTGGCATGGATTTATCCAGACATTTGGGCCATAAAGCCAGGTCCCTGGTCTTGTCCAATCCGATTTTTGAAGATTTTAAGTGTTTCCCGATTTGAATAGAAGTCTCCTACACGTTTAGGGTTTGTCCCAAACATATAAATAAACCCAAAAACACAACTTAAAGGAGAGATGCCATTAGAGACAAAATACGCCTGTGGAATACTATTCAGAGAAGCAAACATCGATTTTTACAACTTTTATTCATTACTTTGTAGTTTAATTATGCAAGTTATTTTAGAGTTGATTATTATGAGCATGAGTAGATAATTTCCTTAATCTGGGGTTTTGATGGAACCCGTTGGGGATGAACTTATTGTGATATTAATATAACTTTGATTGATTGATTAACCTCTATTTGTTCAACTATGTTCTTGTTGTAGTTGATTGAAAGGGTCCTCAATTAGTTGTTCGTAATTATTATGTATCTACTTGAGAGAGAGTGAATATTCAGGTTGTTGTTTGAACAACATCACTCTCGGAGTATAGACGAAAGTCATAACCGAGGGTTTAGAAGTTGGATTAGAAATAACGATACTTCGGGGGCAATCTAAAGTGAACTGTAATGAAATCTAGCTAGCGTAACTTGAGAGAGTGCGTCTAGTAAATTATCATAATTAGTTGAGAGAGATTTATGGTAGATAGAGTGTGCATGATTGATAGAGTCAACTAATAAAACTATAAGAAATATCTGAGAAGGAAGTTCACCAACGGGGGAAACCATAACCTTAGACCTTTATTATAATTGTTTACACCATATTGTTAGTTAATCGTTAGTATATTAATTTTGTCAGTAGAAATAGTAAAATATTACTAATTGATATTCAAAAGTCTTGAGAAAATTGATTAAGTAAAAGTTGTGTATTCTGACAGCTTGATTGATACGTAAATTCCATGTGGGATCGAATCTGGGCGTAATACTCCGGATTATATTTGCAGCGCCCGTTTAGTCTTTTATAAGACATAGTTGAGCGTGATCAAATTTTGGCGCAGTTGCCGGGGAGTTAACGGTATTATCAAGTGTAGCTGTAGGTGTACATATTGCTAGGTTTAAAGTTTGATTATTTTTATTATTTGAATTTATTTTAGTTGTATTTGTTAATTTGAAAACATGGAATCATGGAATTATGAGAGTTTGGATGTTGGTAATTCTACTTTTGATCCTCGTTATGCATATTATGGAGGAAACCACCCAGGGAAAATTATCAAAATATTCACGAGAGTGTGTTATGTGCACCAACTCAATCTTATGTGTGGAATGTGTGTAATATGTGTGATGGTCAAGATGGTCACTTTCATGGTTGAGCTTATCTTTCTTATCTTCCCCTAACCCCTTACTTTGATGGTTCTTCTTTTTCTTGTGAAGTTAATAGAAACAAAGAACCCAGTGATGATGACCTGAAAAGAATCGAGGATATGATGAAATGCCTTTTGGAACAACAGGAGGAGATACAACTGCGGGTACAAAGGAAAGATGAAACTATTCGCAACTTGGAGGCTCAAACGAGTCAACTAGTTAAAGCTTTTAATGCTCAATATGCCAATATTATGGATAGTAGCCAGGAGCAGTGTACATTAGAGATGGAAATTGAGGTGCCAATGGAGGGGTGCAAAGTAGAAACCCAACACTCTAACCAGCTATAATTTGAGGATGCCGATGTTGAAACGTAATACTAGAGTCAACCAGGAATGTTGAGGATACAAATTTAATCGACTCTAGTGTGATTGATGTTGAGGATGTTGAAAGTCCTGAAATTCATTTGTTTGAGCGCATTGGTCCTCACTCCAAACATTTTTCCACAGTGTGCTTGGATGATGATATGGAAATAGAGTCATCCGAGTCAATTGAGGAGTCAAGGAATGAGGAAACAAATGCCTACATTCTGGAATTTTTCTTTCCAGAAAGACAGGACTACATACCTCATCTAAATGCCAAGAAGTGTAAAATAGTAAAATGGTTGCTTGGGCCAATTAGATTTGTTCCACCACCCTTGGAGCATAACTGAAAACTTGATGCCAAATTGGGGGCTCAATTAATAAGTTCGAAGTGGAGGCAAAATGTGATTCACGTCGTGCCGCGACGTTAAATCAAGCGCTTGTTGGGAGGCACCCAACTTTACTGCTTTATTTTATTTTTATTTGTTTATTTTTTTTTCTAATTGTATTATTTTTGTAGTGTGAATTTTTTTGAATTTTTTTGAGGAGCATGGAATGTGTTGGTCGAAATCCCAATGCACACGCAAGTGTACGTGGTCGACAAGTAATATAGGATTTAAGTCCAGAAATCGTACCCACAAAGACTTGTATAAACTACTAGCTAATTCACTTTAATTATTCTTTAACCAAGCCAATATAAGATCAATGAAGTATTAATTTATACTAAAATTCTATGAAATAACTAATTATCAAGTAACAAGAACTATTGTAATGTATTCAGTAGAGATAAATATTCCAGGGTTATGGTCTGTTCACCACTCATATTGCATTCTAATTACTTTTCCTTTCATATAGTTCACTCATGGTTGCTAATTAATCGATAAATATTCTCATAGCCTTCTTCCGAAGCACTCCTCACCTATTCTCAATAGATTAATGCCTATATTCCTATGGAATTAGTCTATCAGAACGCATTAAGATCACGATGTTAAATTAAACACGATGATTACGTATATTCCTATCCTAACCACAAATCCGCTCCCTCGAAGGGTTAAGATCGTGCNACATCAATAGAAACTTGGAGGTGTGTATCTTTTTGTACAATTATTTTTCTTTCTTTCCTCACACTCCATACATGAAAATTCAATGGCCAGTTACTTTTGAATACAATTTTCTTTTAGTGCACCAACAGGCCCTTAATTGGCTCCACTCAAACATTACTCCCCAATATCTCACCTTACGTCTTTTAGCGACTAAGTGCCTT
>ML423440.1:43109-124290 GCA_005239525.1 Nicotiana knightiana | reverse complement strand
AAATCGATAACAAATAATCGATTCGATTTATCGATAAACCGATTCGAATGCACACCCCTAGCACAAGCTCAAAAGCTATGGACAGAGGTAATTCAAATATCCAGTACAAGTAAACAGTCGTGGGCAGATGAGGCAGAAGCAGAATTCAAAGGTCTGAAGGTGAAGGCATTTGTGAAGCCAGCATCGCAAATGCGAGCTATTCATCGCAAATGCGAAGGTTGGTCTGGGCAGGCCTGATCTCAAATGCGAGCAAGGGGTTCGCAAATGTGAAGGTTGGTCTGGGCAAGCATGATCGCAAATACGACCAAGAAGTTCGCAAATGCGAAGGGTGGTCGCAAATGCGACGTCTGCGATCGCAAATACAAAAGATGGGAATTTCTGAAGGGTTCGCAATTGCGAACCCCAGTTCGCAATTCCCATGCCAACCAGTGGCCTGCAATGCACTTAAATCGAATTTTGACTCCATTTTTCGTATTTTCTCAAACTCAAACACACTTAGGTGATGTTTCCAAGAACAAGACTTCTTCAAAATCATTTGTAAGTTGGTTTTTACTCGATTCTTTCAATCATTAACATCATTTAACATGTTTTTAACTTAAAATCAAAGATTTTCATGGGTGAAATTGAGTGGTTTGGGTAGAACTTAGGTTTTTCCTAAATTGGGGTTTGAGTGGGTAATTGACCTCTTATTTGAGATACTTTTATACGGCTAGACTTGTGAGAGTACGAGGGTTCTGAAAACGTATAATTTACCTGACTCCGAGATGCTAGCCTGAGGGGCATTTTGGTCATTTCACCTAGTTTCGCGTCGTAACATTGAATTTAATAGTAGAATCAATTGCATGAGATGTTATTTACGATATGAAATTTATTTGAATAGATTTGGGACATTTGGGATACTCGTGGCAAACGTGTGGTTTCAAGTTGATTTTGAGCCGGTTCGAGGTAAGTGGCTTGTCTAACCTTGTGTGGGGGACCTTTCCCCTTAGGATGTGACATTTGGTAATGAATGACTTGTACGTGAGGTGGCGAGCGCGTACTCGTGCTAATTGTTGAAAATCCAGTTTTAATTTAAATACTTAGACTGAGTTTATTTCTTACCTGCTTTATTCTACTGGCAATTATAGCCTATGTTAGTTTAGAAAAGCATGCCTAGTTGACTTGAATTTCCTATTCGCTTAAGTTGCTTTAATTGTACTACGTGAAGCATGTTAGGCTAGAACTACTTGTTGCCTTGCATTTTTGCACTCTATTTTTGAATATCTCCTTGTTGTGGCTGCATATTTACTTTGGGACTACGGGATGTTATCCCAGGAGATCCCCCTGCATTTACTTTGGGACTACGGGACAGTATCCCGGGAGATCCCCCTGCATATTTACTTTGGGACTATGGGACGGTAACCTGAGATATCCCCCTGCACATTGATAGTTGGACTACGAGACGGTATCCTGGGAGATCTTTTGGATATACACATGTCCCGGGAGATCCTTCGGATATACACATGATGGACTACAGGACGGTATCCCGGGAGATCCTTAGGATATACACATGATGGAACACGGAACGGTATCCCGGGAGATCCTTCGGATATACACATGATGGACTACAGGACGGTATCCCGGGAGATCCTTAGGATATACACATGATGGAACACGGAACGGTATCCCGGGAGATCCTTCGGACATACACATGATGGACTACGGGACGGTATCCGGGAGATCCTTCGGATATACACATGATGGACTAAAGGACGGTATCCCGGGAGATCCTTCAGATATATACATGATGGACTACGGGACGGTATCCCGGGAGATCCTTCGGATATACACATGATGCACTATGGGACGGTATCCCGATAGATCCTTCGGATATACACATGATGGACTACGGGACGGTATCACGGGAGATCCTTCGGATATACACATGATGGACTACGAGACGGTATCCCGGGAGATCCTTCGGATATACACAAGATGGACTACGCGACGGTATCCCGGGAGATCCTTCGGATATACATATGATGGACTACGCGACGGTATCACGGGAGATCCTTCGGATATACACATGATGGACTACGGGACGGTATCCCGGGTGATCCTTCGAATATACACATGATGGACTACAGGATGGTATCCCGGGAGATCCTTCGGATATACACATGATGGACTACGGGACGTTATCCCGGGAGATTCTTCGGATATACATATGATGGAACACGGGACGGTATCCCGGGATATCCTTCGGACATACACATGATGAACTACGGGACGGTATTCGGGAGATCCTTCGGATATACACATGATGGACTACGGGACGGTATCCCGGGAGATCCTTCGGATATACACATGATGGACTACGGGACGGTATCCCGGGAGATCCTTCGGATATACACATGATGGACTACGGGATGGTATCCCGGGAGATCCTTCGGATATACACATGATGGACTACGGGATGGTATCCTGGGAGATCCTTCGGATATACACATGATGGACTACGGGACGGTATCCCGAAAGATCCTTCGGATATACACATAATGGACTACGAGACGATATCCCGGGAAATCCTTCGGATATACATATGATGGACTACGGGACGGTATCTCGGGAGATCCTTCAGATATATATATATATATATATATATATATATATATGATGGATTGCGGGACGGTATCCAGGGAGATCCAATAGACAGTTGAGAAATGGACTACATGATGGTATCTTGGAAGATGCTCATTGTTACCTTTGTTATCGAGCTGTTCATTTTACGTGTTTACTCTGTTCTTGTGTTTGTCATTTCCTTGTTTGACCTGTCTTATTTCATGGATGTATTCATTATTTCTGTCTTTCTTTCATACTGTAAATTCCTATTATATTGTTTAACCTCAGTAGGGCCCTGACCTTCCTCGTCACTACCCGACCGAGGTTAGGCTTGGCACTTACTGGGTACCGCTGTGGTGTAATCATGCCCTTTCCTGCGCATGTTTTTCATGTGCAGATCCAGGTACCTCCACTCATGCGTACTATCCCCGAGGTTGAGAGATACAGTAGAGACTTGGAGGTACATCTGCCGCGTACACAGAACAGGAGTCTCTATCGTATTCCAGCCTTTTTGTGAAAAGTTTATCCTTCCGTACACTTGTATAGACATTCTGAAGTTCGAGCAGTGTATTATGTTCTGTTAGCCTGTGGTTCCAATGAGTTTCCGGTTTTTGGGGTGATGTTGTAGATTTTCGTATTGTTTTGAGTTGTATATGCCAAGTGGCGTTATATACAGTCTTTCTCTTAGAGTGTTTAGCTTTCTTTTATTTACTTATTTCCGAAATTATGTTGTTATTCCGCATTGTTAGGCTTACTTAGTCATAGGGACTAGGTGCCGTCATGACATGTTCACGGAGAGCGAACTGGGGTCGTGACAAGTTGGTATCAGTGCTCTAGGTTCATACGAGTCACGGAACACAGGCTAGTTTATTAGAGTCTCGATGATCGGTACAGAGACGTATGTACTTATCTACGAGAGGCTATGTAACTGTTTAGGAAAATTCTTCACTTCATTGATTTCCTTGTCGTGCAATATCTTTTGACATCAATTCTAAACCTTTGTCTTCTACTCTCTCACAGATGGTGAGGACACGTACTACTCGGGACGATCAGGCACCTGTGCCCCTACTGTAGTCGCCAGAGGCCAGGGCCGAGGTAGAGGCCGAGGACGCGCACGTGGTGCAGCGAGAGCGCCTGCCCGAGCTGCCGTCAAGGTACCACTAGCAGATCCAGCCGAAGTCCAGGCACCTGACACGCCTACAACTACTACTACTCCAGCCTTCAGGAGACTTTGGCACAATTTCTGAGTATGTTTGGTACATTGGTTCAGGCGGGATTGATTCGGTTTGTACCAACGACTTCACAGATCGGGGAAAGGAACCAGACTCTCGCCGCCCCCACTCCAGAGCAGCGAGTTTCCATTGATCAGGTTCCAGGTGTCATGGCGACACAGCATGTGGTCCCAGTTCAGCGGGTGGTGAGGACCCCTCGCTGAGTAGGGGACAGGTGGGTCCAGGAGAGAGAGCACAGACGAGGTCAGGATGGAGAGTACAGAGGAGTGAGTAGACGTCTTAGATTGAGGGGAATCGTTGGCCCTTATTTTGGAGGAAGAGTACGTCATGGTAGAGGTTTTGTGGGCCGGCCAGCTCAGCTTGCATCTCCGATTTTACACCGGGTTTCAGGTGTTCAGGGGTCTCGGAGTACCCGTACTGCACAGTTTCCACCCCCACGTCGGCCATGAGGTTTCTTTGAGTGCGGTGACACCCGCCATATGGTTCGTGATTGCCCCAGACTTGGTAGGGGTGCATCTTCACAGACTTTTCAACCACAACGTGCTCAGAAGAGTTCTTATGCTATGGTTACAGCCCCAGTTGTTACCCCACCTATTCTTGCCGAGGTTGTTGCCTCCGATTCTGTCATCACAGGTATTGTCATGGGATGTCATAGAGATGTACCAATTCTATTCGATCTAGGCTTCGCTTATCCTTATGTGCCTTTTTATTTTTGCTCCGCATTTGCGTGTACCTCAGGATTTCCTTGAGTTTTCCTGTTTATGTTTCTACTCCTGTGGGAGATTCTCCTATTGTGGACTGTGTTTATCAGTCGTGTTTGGTTACTATTCGTGGTTTTGAGACCAGTGCGGATTTATTGTCACTCGATATGGTGGATTTTTTTATATTATCTTAGGCCTGGACTGTTTGTCGCCCCATTATGCTGTTCTTGATTGTCATGCCAAGACCGTGACGCTGGCTATGCCAGGTATTCTGCGTGTTGAGTGGAGTGGTACTTTACATCACACTCCCAGTAGAGTTGTCTCTTTTCTTATAGCTTAGCGTATGGTTGAGAAGGGGTGTGTCGCGTATTTGGATTATGTGAGAGATGTCAGTGTTGACACCCTTTCTGTTGATTCAGTCCCAGTGGTACGGGATTATCCTGATGTGTTTCCAGCTGATCTTTCAGGCATGTCGCCCCATAGAGACATTGGTTTAGGCATTGATTTGTTGCCAGGCACTCAGCCTATTTCCATTCCTCCGTACCGTATGGATCCTCCTGAGTTGAAGGTTCAGTTACAAGAATTGCTTGATAAGGGTTTTATTCGACCCAGTGTTTCACCTTGGGGTGATCATGTCTTATTTGTGAAGAATAAAGATGGTTCTATGCGCATGTGTATTGATTATCGCCAGCTGAACAGGGTTACAGTGAAGAACCGTTATCCCTTGCCTCGTATTGATGATCTATTTGACCAG
Organism: Nicotiana knightiana; assembly: GCA_005239525.1. Taxonomy (NCBI): domain Eukaryota; kingdom Viridiplantae; phylum Streptophyta; class Magnoliopsida; order Solanales; family Solanaceae; genus Nicotiana; species Nicotiana knightiana. Next base: position 119,002 of record ML423440.1, on the reverse strand, counting down.
CTTCAGGGCGCACATGTATTTTCTAAGATTGATTTGCGCTTAGTTACCATCAGTTGAAGATTCAGGAGCCGGATATCCCGAAGACTGCTTTCAGGACTCGGTATGGCCATTACGAGCTTCTAGTTATGTCATTCGGGATGACTAATGCCCCCGCAACATTTATGCATCTGATGCACAGCATGTTCAGGCCATATCTCGACTTGTTCGTCATTGTTTTCATAGATGATATTCTTGTTTACTCCCGGAGTCGGGAAGATCATGAGCAGCACCTGAGGACAGCGCTTCAGACCTTGAGAGAGAAGGAGTTGTATGCAAAGTTCTCAAAATGTGAGTTTTGGTTGAGTTCTGTGGCATTCTTAGGCCACGTGGTATCAAGTGAGGGAATTCGAGTGGATACGAAGAAGGTAGAGGTCGTGCAGAGTTGGCCCAGGTCGTCTTCAGTCACAGAGATTCGCAGTTTCCTTGGATTGGCAGGTTACTACCACCGTTTTGTGAAGGGATTTTCATCGATTGCAACCCCTATGACTAGATTGACCCAAAAGGGTGCTCTATTTCAGTGAACAGAGGAGTGTGAGGCGAGCTTTCAGAAGCTCAATACAACTTTGACTACAGCCCCAATCTTGATATTGCCTACTGGTTCGTGATCTTATACAGTTTATTGTGATGCCTCGCGGGTTGGCCTTGGACCAGTGTTGATGCAGGACGGTAGGGTGATTGCCTACGCGTCCAGACAGTTGAAGATACATGAGAAGAATTACCCTGTCTATGACCTTGAGTTAGCTACCATTGTTCATGCCTTGAAGATCTGGCGTCATTATTTGTACGGTGTGTCTTGTGAGATTTAAACTGACCACCGGAGTTTGCAGCACATATTCAGGAAGAAGGATCTAAATTTGCGCCAGCGTAGATGGTTAGAGTTGCTAAAGAACTATGACATCACTATATTATACCACCCGGGGAAGGCCAATGTGGTGGCTGACGCCTTGAGTCGCCGGGCGGAGAGTTTGGGGAGCTTGGCATACCTTCCTGCAGCTGAGAGGCCTCTAGCCTTAGATGTTCAATCCTTAGCCAGTCAGTTCGTGAGATTGGATCTTTCTGAGCCTTTCCGGGTATTGGCTTGTGTGGTTTCTCGATCTTCCTTATTCGATCGTATCAGGGAGCGGCAGTACGATGATCCTCATTTACTTGTCCTCAAGGACACGGTCCAGCACAGTGATGCTAGAGATGTGACCATTGGAGATGACGGGGTATTGAGGATGCAGGGACGGATTTGCGTGCCCAATGTTGAGGGGCTTCTGGAGTTGATTTTAGCAGAGGCCCATAGTTCGCGGTATTCCATCCATCCAGGTACTACGAAGATGTATCAGGATTTGAGGCAGCACTATTGGTTGCGAATAATGAAGAAGGATATAGCAGAGTTTGTAGCCAAGTGCCTCAATTGTCAGCAGGTCAAATGTGAACATCAGAGACCGGGAGGGTTACTTCAGCAGATTGAGCTTCTAGAGTGGAAGTGGGAGCGGATCACCATGGATTTTGTGGTTGGACTTCCTTAGACCTTGAGGAAGCATGATGCTATTTGGGTGATTATGGATAGGCTGACCAAATCAGCCCATTTCATTCCGGTACTGACTACTTATTCAGCGGAGCGGCTGGCGGAGATTTATATTCGGGAGATCGTTCGTCTGCATGGTATTCCAGTTTCTATTATTTCAGACAGGTGTACTCAGTTCACCTCACGGTTCTGGAGAGCCGTTCAGCAAGAGTTAGGTACCATGGTGGAGTTGAGCACAACATTTCACCCTTAGACGGACGGACAGTCCGAGCGCACTATTCAGATTCTTGAGGATATGCTACGTGCGTGTGTGATTGAGTTTGGAGGGTCTTGGGATCAGTTCTTGCCATTGGCGGAGTTTGCTTACAACAATAGTTATCAGTCCAGCATTCAGATGGCGCCATATGAGGCTTTATATGGTAGGAGGTGTAGATCCCCGGTGGGTTGGTTCGAGCCGGGTGAGGCCAGTCTATTGAGCACAGAGTTGGTTCAGGATGCATTGGAGAAGGTCAAGGTGATTCAGGATAGACTCCGTACAACCCAGTCCAGAAAAAAGAGTTATGCGGACCGGAAGGTTCGTGATCTTTCATATATGGTCGGAGAGCGAGTTCTGCTTCGAGTTTCGCTTATGAAAGGTGTTATGAGATTTGCGAATAAAGGGAAGTTGAGTCCGAGGTTTATTGGCCCTTTTGAGATATTAAGGCGTGTTGGGGAGGTTGCTTATGAGCTTGCCTTACCTCCCAGCTTGGCAGGATTTCATCCGGTATTTCATGTTTCGATGCTCCGGAGGTATCACGATGACCCGTCTCATGTGTTGGATTTCAGTTAAGTCCAGTTGGACAACGACTTGTCCTATGAAGAGGAGCCGGTAGCTATTCTAGACCGGCAGGTTCGTCAGTTGAGATCCAAGAGTTTCCCTTCTGTTCATGTTCAGTGGAGAGGTCAGCCTCCTGAGGCATCGACCTGGGAGTCTGAGTCCGATATGCGCAGCCGTTACCCTCATCTATTCCCCAACTCAGGTACTTCCTTCTTCTGTCCGTTCGAGGACGAACAATTGTTTTAGAGGTGGAGAATATGACGACCCAAAGGGTCATCACTTGTATTCTTACCCATTCCGTACTTCCGAGGCCTTGGAAACCTCATTTAGGGTTGCCTCGATTTGCGTGTGCAGTCCGAACGCGTAACCGAAAAGCTTAAATATGAAATTTTGTGATAAATTCCAAGTTTTGATATTAAAATGAATAAATTTGACTTCGGTCAATATTTTGGGTAAACAGACCCGGACCCGTGATTTGAGGGTCCCGAAAGGTCCATAGAAAAATATGGGACTTGGGCGTATGCCCGGGATCGAATTCCGAGGTCCCAAGCCCGAGAAATGAATTTTTGTGTAAAATTATTTTCTGAAAATATTTAAGGAAATTGAAAATGAAATCTGATTAGAAAGCGATGGTACCGGGCCCGTATTTTGGTTCCGGCGCCCGGTACAGGTCTTATATATGATTTAAGTTCTTTCTGTAAAGTTTGGTTGAAAACGGATCTCGTTTGACGTGTTTCGGACTTAAAATGGAAAATTTGATGTTTTATGAAAATTGATAGAATTCATGGATTTTGTGGCTTAATCCGATGAATATGATGTTATTTTGGCGATTTGATCGCACGGGTAAGTTCATAGGATGTTTTTGAGGTAGTGTGTATATTTGGTTTGGATCCCCGAGGGCTCGGGCGAGTTTTGGATACCCCACAGATTGCATTTTTGAACTTGGAAATTTGCTGGTGCAACTGATCTGCATCGCAAATGTGAGCTCGCAAATGCGAGCTATTCATCGCAAATGCGAAGGTTGGTCTGGGCAGGTCTGATCGCAAATGCGAGCAAGGGGTTCGCAAATGCGAAGGTTGGTCTGGGCAGGCATGATCGCAAATGCGAAGGGTGGTCGCAAATGCGACGTCTGCCATCGCAAATGCGAAAGCTGGGAATTTCTTAAGGGTTCGCAATTGCGATCCCATGCCAACCAGTGGCCTGCAATGCACTTAAATCGAATTTTGACTCCATTTTTCATATTTTCTCAAACTCAAACACACTTAGGCGATCTTCCAAGAACAAGACTTCTTCCAAATCATTTGTAAGTTGGTTTTTACTCAATTCTTTCAATCATTAACATCATTTAACATGTTTTCAACTTAAAATCAAAGATTTCCATGGGTGAAATTGAGTGATTTGGGTAGAACTTAGGTTTTTCCAAAATTGGGGTTTGAGTGGGTAATTGACCTCCGATTTGAGAGACTTTTATACGGCTAGACTCGTGAGAGTACGAGGGTTCTGAAAACGTAAAATTTACCTGATTCCGAGATGCTAGCCTGAGGGGCGTTTTGGTCATTTCACCTAGTTTCGCGTCGTAACCTTGAATTTAATAGTAGAATCAATTGCATGAGATGTTATTTACGATATGAAATTTATTTGAATAGATTTGGGCCATTTGGAGTCGGATACTCGTGGCAAACGTGTGGTTTCAAGTTGATTTTGAGCCGGTTCGAGGTAAGTGGCTTGTCTAACCTTGTGTGGGGGACCTTTCCCCTTAGGATATGACATTGGGTAATTGAATGCCTTGTACGTGAGGTGACGAGCGCGTACTCGTGCTAATTGTTGAAAATTCGATTTTACTTTAAATATTTAGATTGAGTTTCTTTCTTACCTGCTTTATTCTACTCGCAATTATAGCCTATGTTAGTTTAGAAAAGCATGCCTAATTGACTTGAATTGCCTATTTTCTTAAGTTCCTTTAACTGTACTACGTGAAGCATGTTAGGCTAGAACTACTTGTTGCCTTGCATTTTTGCACTCTATTTCTGAATGCCTCCTTGTTGTGGCTGCATATTTACTTGGGACTACGGGACGGTATCCCGGGAGATCCCGCTGCATATTTACTTTGGGACTACGAGACGGTATCCCGNGGGACGGTATCCCGGGAGATCCTTCGGATATACATATGATGGACTACGGGACGGTATCCCGAGAGATCCTTCGGATATACACATGATGGACTACGGGACGGTATCCCAGGAGATCCTTCGGACATACACATGATGGACTACGAGACGGTATCCCGGGAGATCCTTCGGACATACACATGGTGGACTACGGGACGGTATCCCGGGAGATCCTTCGGATATACACATGATGGACTACGGGACGGTATCCCGGGAGATCCTTCGGATATACAGATGGACTACGGGACGGTATCCCGGGAGATCCTTCGGATATACACATGATGGAACACGGGATGGTATCCCGGGAGATCCTTTGGTTATACACATGATGGACTACGGGACGGTATCCCGGGAGATCCTTCGGATATATATATGATGGATTCCGGGACGGTATCCCGGGAGATCCACTAGACAGTTGAGAAAAGGACTACAGGACGGTATCTTGGAAGAGCCTCATTCTTTGTTATCGAGCTGTTCATATTACGCGTTTACTCTGTTCTTGTGTTTGTCATTTCCTTGTTTGACCTGTCTTATTTCATGGCTGTATTCATTGTTTCTGTCTGTCTTTCGTACTCTAAATTCCTATTATATTGTTTAACCTCAGTAGGGCCCTGACCTTCCTCGTCACTACCCTACCGAGGTTAGGCTTGGCACTTACTGAGTACCGCTGTGGTGTACTCATGCCCTTTCCTGCGCATGTTTTTCATGTGCAGATACAGGTACCTCCACTCAGGCGTACTATCCCCGAGGTTGAGAGATACAGTAGAGACTTCGAGGTACATTTGTCGCGTCCGCAGACCAGGAGTCTTTATCTTATTCCAGCCTTTTTGTGAAAAGTTTATCCTTCCTTACACTTGTATAGACATTCTGGAGTTAGAGCAGTGTATTATATTCTGTTAGCCTGTGGTTCCCGTGAGTTTCCAGATTTTGGGGTGATGTTGTAGATTGCCATATTGTTTTGAGTTGTTAGGCTTACCTAGCCATTGGGACTAGGTGCCGTCACGACATGTTCACGGAGGAAGAACTGGGGTCATGACATATATATATATATATATATATATATACACACACTTTTTAGCTAGTCATTATGACGGAGGAAGTAAGATTGTTCTCTCGTGTTTCCTTGTCATCTCTGCAATTGTCTTCATATGGGAGCCTGCAAAAATCAGAAATTGACTCGACTCTCCTGCTGCTGCTTTTCTGATTCTCTTCGTCACCTTTGCTATTATTTCCTTGTTTGCCCATCTTTTCTTTTTTTGGTGATAAACGAATAATATATCATTCCAACCACAAAAAAAAAGAGAAATGAATAATATATCATAGTGTAGACTGCAGACTTGTTGATACTTTTTCTTCTCAAAATAAATATTCCCTCCGTTACAATTTAGATGGGTAGTTTGACTCGGCACAAAATTTAAAAAATAATTTTTTTTTTGAAATTTATGATCTTAAAGGATAAAAATTTTATGGGGTCATGACATTTATATGATTATAAAAACTTCTCATTAAGTATAAAATGGATAACGAATAATTTAAAATTAAGCTATTTTTAAATTTAAAAATATATTATTTATTTTGAAACAGATTGAAAATAAAAATACCTTATCTATTTGAAACGGAGAGCATAAATGTTAGAGCTTATTTTTTTTCAAGAAAAGCTTGTACAATAATGATAAGGCAGTCTACGCTAAAAAATAGAATGTTCACCTGTAAAATTACCTTTCGGTGTCTCTATTCCAATTTGTTTGACGTTGTTTAACTAAACACGTGCTAAATTCTGACATATTAAATTAAATATAATTTTACAATCGACTTCAACAATAAACCACAACAATTCCTATAAGAATATCTCAGTAAACATAAAATAAAATTTTAAGTATTAAGATGTAGAAAATAATGTTTCATTATCAATAAAATTGATTAATAAGAAAAGCTATGTCAAACAAATTTACACTATTTTGGATTATTGTTTCCCATCGATTATAATATATTGTATTATATTGTACTGTATTTAAAAGCGGATCTAGGATTTAAAGATAGCGGGTGCCAAAATTTCCTTTGATGTACATCTTATAATAACTATTAATATATAGTTTGTTCAGAATGATTGTCCGGTTCATTTTTTAATTTATTTGGGCAATTTAATAAGCACTTTATTTACAAATATAAAAATTACATCAATTTTACAGACCTTACTTATGAAATTTCATTGGGTATATATGTTATTATTGTCGTATGAAAATTACATCACACACATTATGAAGAAAATATAATTAACATTTTAAGGAAGAAATCACACTTTTATTATTAATAATATAAGTAAAATCAATATTTTCACTAGGGAACTATATTTTTTTGTATGCTAAAAATAAATTTGCACAAGTAAAATAAAATCTTTAATAAGGGAACTCCACCGATCAGAATAAGAAAAAAAATATCTTCAATAGATAAATTATACCCCATAAGTAAATGCGGAATTAGATAAACTATAAGATCTCAAAACTTAAAATCATAAATCTAATGCTTGCGAAATATTCATCATAATTTATTACTAAAGAGATTTAAATCGTATTTACCAATCATAGAATAACACAATATTTTATGTTATAAAAAAACGAACTTAGATTAAGAGAAATGCTTATATTTTGAAGGTTCTTGTTTGAGTGTTCTTGCTAAATATCATATATAAAGTAATAGAGTAGAGGGAAAAAAATAACAAAAAATAAACGACAAATAGAAAATTGGGAGGTAGCCTAAACGGAAAATGACTGGGAGAAAAGAAATAAAAAGCACAACGAAAAGAGAAAGTCAAAGAAGGTTCAAAATAAATTCCAACTTGAATTTTACACACGAGAAAAACTTTCAAAAAGGTCTACCAATCATGACACCTTTGTTTAGTTTACGTATGGGAGTGGCATGATCATATATTTAACCTAGTTTAAATTTTTTACATATAAATATACGATAATTTTACCAACTGAACGGGTGTCATACCACCCCCACCCATAAGGTTGGATTTGTCACTGACTGTACTATATTATATCGTTTTATGGATACAATATTTGAATATATTGTATCGTTTACTGTTGTTAAATAATATTTTTGTCGCCAGTTTGACTGTATCGTACAGTACTGTAACTGGTAAGTTCACTAAAATACCCTTAATTATTTTAAATAAAATCTATCAAGAATTACACATAAAACTGATTTAAGAAAACCTCTTTCTACCAATTTATCATTAATTACATAGCTTGGAAACAAGAGCAAAAACCTGAAGGAAAATTTTTTTAGCAACACCAAAAAACATAAATTAAAACGATGAAAAGAGACAAAGAATCGAACGAAGACTTGGATAATAAAAAGAACGGGGCAAACCAACTCTAGAAAAGATGGAAGAAGACAAAGTAGGTAATTAGGATGGAGATTTGGGGTTAAAATAAAAAAAAATAAAAAATAAAACAGAATTATGGAGTAATAAGTAAGAACATAATTAGAAAAGAAAATAGGAAACCATCTCACCACACCAAATTGGTTGTTCATTAAATGAGACTTTTGATTATTCCGGAATAATAGATTTAACAATATGATATAATAAATTTTAATTAAATTAATCAAAATAAATATTATTTTAAAATAATAATACAACACGATACAATGGATAATAATCATCCAAACAAACTGTTAAGACAGATGTAACATGTCAATTAAGATAATTTTTTAAAGATGAATATTTAAAAAGGAAATAATAGAAAAAAATTAGAAAAAGAGGGGGTGGTCTCCGATAAACCAAACTAATTAATATTCCAAGGTATAACCGCAATTTTCGTGCTCGTTGGTTCCCTGAGATAAAGAAGGACCACTGAAACAACTGCAAAAGTTACGCTAATTTATCTATTTTCTTTGTCGGGTTTTGGCCGCTGTTCATCGAATCTCTACGTCTTTTTATTTTAATGGCAGAGATTCTCCCTCTTATTCATAATTTATGTTGTACGGTCTTTCTAAAATAGTTATTCCATCCGTATGGAATTCTTCAAAAATTTATTATTTTTAAAGAATTCAATATGCAGCTATTGATATCTTGAAAAATTCTAACAGCATAAGTCATAATAGAATCCGACTAATTTGTGCACATCTTAAACGTCATTATTCGTCCAGTTAATGTATCTGTATGAGTCAAAATCTAATTGAGAAAATTCGGCATGGAAAAATTATTAAGTGCAGGAATCACGGCTCAACGTGGGAAATAAGGCCGAGGTCGACCAGAGCCTAACAACAAGGAATCGTCGAGCAAGACATTAAGGCCGAGGTCGAGTAGCGAAGAGTAGGAATAACGGCCAGTATAGTCTTGGAACTACCAAAAAGAATATTCTATTAAATATTCCTTCTGCGGTACTTTTTAGGATTTTTTTGGAATATCTCATATAACTAGTAAAAGAAAGGGAGCAAAAGGCATGTAAGATTTACCCTGATAAAAACTCTTGTGAAAAGTTGACTCTTGTGAGATAATACAAAAACTTTACCTTTCTATAGAGATTGGATTTGTTGTTTATTCTGCCTTTCCACTCATCATATTCAAGAAAGCTTTGTTAATTCCCATATCCATTTATCACACGTTGTTGTCAGAAGGAAGAATCATCCACCTCATTCAATATTTGAATGAACTGTTCTTGCTATTTATGTTCATTGCCAATTCACATATTCATTATTGTCCCTTCATTCGTTCTCAATTTCTCCATTTAATAACCTCATTTAATATTCAAGCATTATTGGACATTATTGTGTGAACATGTGTTAGATCTTAGACTTATTATATTTGACTAGAATTTATTCACCTTATCTATCTTTTAATTGGTTAAGCAAAAAGTCTCATACTTTTTGGTTAAACAGTACTTTTAATTGATCTCTATGAAAATGATCACCAACTAAAATAACATTTGAAATGTGCAATAAATCCAACCTCTGGGCATGTTGTGATGCTTGCAATGGTCGATGTTTCATTTATGGAAAATTATCTCCTATAGCAAAGATATATACCATATTTATTATAAATTAAAATTATTTAAAAAATATTATTTCCTATAATTATTTTTTATATTTTATAAAAAATTAAGTATTTATGGTATATACTATCATTGAGGCAGTGGCGAAGCCAGGATTTTCAACAAGGGGAGTCAAAATATAAACAAGTAAACACTTGAGGAAATCAATGGGAGTCAACATATATAAAATATACGTTCAAAATAAAAATGAACTTATCTACCTAGTATAATTTTCAGGGGTGTCAATTGACTCCCCTTGGCAAAGAGTGGCTCCGCCACTACATTGTTGCATGAAATAAGGCATGAAATACAGTATTTATGTTTTTCCTCTCTCTTAAACAATTAGACATACCTATTTTTAAGGTGATCGTCATTACTGTATTCATGAATACATGGCGCGGATACATGTATATACATGCGCATACAATTGGACTGCCCTGATTTAGATGCTTTTTACTGATGTATTCATGTATACAGCAACGCAAATACATGTGAATACATGAGTGTACAGTTGGACTAGCCTAATTTTAGACGCTTTTTGTTGTTGTATTCATGAATACATGGCGCGAATACATGCGCGTACAACTGGACTGCCTGATTCTAGGCGCTTTTTGCTGTTGTATTCATGAATACAACGCGAATACATGTGAATACATGCGAGTACAGTTTCACTACCCTGATTTTTAGGCATTTTTTGCTGCTATATTCATGAATACAGCAACGCGCGAATACAACGAATACACTATACAACATCGTGATACAATGAATAAACTACCATAATAACTAAATAGTAGCTATAAGAAGTAATTATGTATACGATAGCTATAGAAAATTAATAACCACTAAACAATAGTGATTTCTAAAAATTTCTCTTTATTTATACTAATAAGTTTTGCACATCTTGATTATTTCATTCATACTTGTGTCTTCTACCAGTACATGTATTAATATCTCGTACTGTTAATATTGACCATTAAATTGAAATCAAATACCCAACATGATGCATTTAGATAAAATAGGAGTTAAAGTTAAACAAATGTTTATTGTAGTTGAAGCCGGATATATATAATCGAGGGTATATCAGAAACAACTTTTTTATTTTTATAAGATAAATGTAAGATCTGCGTACATACTATTTTTCTCAAATTTTATTTGTAAAATTATACGAGATATGTTATTGTTATTGTTATTGCAAAATTTCATTGCGTGTGCATTAATATGTACTCGGTAAAATTTAGTCGAGATGCACTAAAGCTAATCCGAATATTGTTATTATAGAAAAAAACAATTTTTGTTTTCGGAACTATTTCACACATCCGTAAAATGTAAAAAGTAGTAGACAAAAATATGTAAAATCAGAGAAATAAGTGGAGTGGGCGTGGGTTGAAGCAGCTGGGTCACATGCAGTTTTGGACCACAGAAGAAAAAGACGAGAGACCCGTGCAATTTGGGTCACGTGATCGGTCCAAATTTATTCTCAGCACTGACTGACTTTGCTTTCTCTTCTTTTCATGGTTTGACATTTTACAAGCCAAAGCCTCAATATTTCTATGATAGCCAGATTTCGCTATAGTGTATAAATTTTTGTTTGGAATCAATTTTTCATGTTTTAATATAATAGGATATATATTTTTTCGTAACGACACTTCATTATAGCTATTAAGAAATTTCAAAATAACGATATTATTATAAAGAGATTTAACTGTATATTTCGTCCAATCGATCCAGATGCTGATCTATCTACGTAGATAATGTGAGTTCGCAGTAGCTATTTTGTTTTTATTAGGTGTTTGGTATTTATTTTATAGCCACAATTAATCCGAATTTAAGCTGCGCAAGGCGGGGTAAAGATTGTTACTTATGTTTTCAATACGTTTAAAATAGTCTTTCGAATGTATTATCTGAATAATTTTCGTACTTTGGTCTGTGACAAATATGTTTTCGTTAAGTGCAAAAGATCACCAGCTAATTAAATGGCGGTTATTGCTTTAGATATCCCGTGGTGGTTAGGGGTGTTCAAATCGAATCGGAAAACTGCACCAAATCGAAAAATTAAATTAAATCGATTAAAAAATTCGACTAGGTTTGGTATTGAGTAAAAAATCCAAACCAAACCGACTATATAGGATTCTCTCATGTGTTAACCTTGAAAGCGTACATTATCGAAAATTATTGTTAGACGACTAAGAAAATAACTATCATGTGTTACTAAAAAAATTCTCTCATTAGAATATTTTAATAGATCATATGTTTGTCAATTTTTTCAATATTTACTAAACATATATTCACTTATCAAAATTTTATCTATAACTTTAACAAAGCAAGATTGAATTAATATTCATGTAACAAAAAATAAATAATAGAAAACCCGATAAAATCGAACAAATTCAAACCGATATAATTAATTTAATTTAATTTTGATAAAAATCGAACCAGCACGGTATATATACACCCCTACCCATGCCATGGTATATGTTTTACCTGGACACAAAACTACAAATGAAAGATAACCTCTATGAAGGAAAGAAAATGTACAAAAAGAGTAGTTGCGGAGCCCGACAATTTTTTACCAGACAATGATATTCACATCAAATAATATGAACTTATTATAAATCGGTGGCGAAATCAAAAAATCTCCAGAAAAATGTTCAAATATGAAAGAAGGAATATTTTTTTGACAAAGGTTGTTCGATATATGTTATATGTTATATGTCTTCATGACCTAATAATTTACCTAAATATACAATATAATTTTTCCACAAAAGATGATCAATTGACCACCCTTAACCCAACGTAGCTTTGCCCCTGATTATAGTTGCATGTGATAAATGAGGTGATAATATCTACTTATAAACTATGGTTAAGTGAGAGGTCAATATCTCTACATATATCGTCAATCTATTGATTTTAGTAAAGCTAATCTTCGAGTGCGAATGAATTTTTTGGTCACAAAATTAATATGATTGAAAGAATAGCAATCATGCACTCAATATATGTTTTTAAGGGCTCCTTTGGGCCTTGGCCCCAAAGACATACAAATATTTAGGAATTTCACTTCTCGTGAAAAAAATAGTAAAGCACTCAACGTGAGATATTTGTCCAATCTATCATGTCAAAATGTACTAGAATTAAACACTATTTATACACTGGAGGGTGAATAGTGTATCGACTAATAAAAAATTTCTACCAGGATTTTATGTTTTCCTCATAATCTGGTTCTTAAACAGGTCTTTGCAATTCGTGTAACTAATAAATGCGAAAAATAAGAAAGACAAGAATTTTACGTGGAAAACCTCCTTGCTCAAGGAAGTAACAACTACGATCCAACTTTTAGATTTTTCTCACAAATGTCACTAAAACAACTGAGTAATTTCAGGTTAGAAAACTCTTTTATAACCTAAGAGACTAAATCTAGTCACCCTATAGCCTACGATCAAACTGATCGTAACTGCTCACAACAATGCTCTTTCAGATTTGTGTATAAGTGCGCAACATGTGCAAAAACAAACTGATATAATACACATGAATACATAGTAGACGACCAGAGATAAAAGAGTGTTAACCAAGTTGAATGAAATCTCTTAACTCTAGCAAATATAGGAAGTAACAAGATTTTCCTTCCATCTTTCAAAGAAGTAGAATTTACTTCCTTAAGTACTACCTTAAGTTTTCGCCTAAACTCAAGCCATAAAGATAGCCTAGATTTCCCACATTATCACGTAATCGCCAAGTCAACATAGTATAAATACATCCACGTGAGGTGTGAAAGTAAATTCCATTCTCCCTAGGAATCTGAGATATACAAGAACCACCGGTAGACCCAAGGTCTGTGACACAACATGTAATATGTTTCTACCCCGAAAGATAGATGTTATGGATTGTGGGATAAAGAGTTTTTATAATTAAAGTGATAATTTTGAGTAAGGATTATTTTATTTACGGAGTCGCTATATGGAATTGATTTTTGGGTGTTCCAAGTCACCTTTTATTTGAATCCCTATTCAAATGAAGATTTGACTCTATTATTATTGGTATACGAAAACAAAGTCCAGGTAAGGAATTCTGTTGACCAGGGAGAAGGTGTAAGGCATTTCCCAAGTCCCGTGGTTCTAGCACGGTTGCTTTATTAACTACATTTGGCTTAAATTAATTTTGACAAATTTTGATTTATATGATTTTCATGTTTTACCTATCCGCTGTTATTTCTTAATTATTAAAATTATTTTAAAAAAATAATTTGGATAAATTACGTTGTCATAACTACGCTACACAAGTGAATGCGTGATCGAATAACAAATTAATTAACTTATCATAATTGCTCCTCGCAAGCGAATCTGAAATCATGACGACCAATTATTTGTAGTACTTTTGAGAAATTACTACATATGAGAAAATTAAATCTTGAAAATTATTATTATTTTAAAAAAAAGTCAACTATCGCACTACACAAGCGAATCTGCGATTTTAGCAAAGAATTAATTAAATTAAAAATTAACTTAAAACTAATGAGTATGTCATGAGATTATTGAATTGATTTATTAAGTGTTAAACATCACGTTACGCAAGCGTTTCTGTAAAGTTAAAGCGCGCCTACTATTTGCACACCGTTTAAATTACTCAAGTAATTATGTTATTTTAATTTAAGAGAAGGGCTGATCTAATTGGTTCACAATTTTCCTTACCTTTACTGTCACAATGGACATGAGTCCACGCCTAAACTTAGCAAAAAGATTCAGTTATGACAATAGGAAGCTTTTAATACACAAATGAGATGAAGTGTAATAAATAAATAAATAAACCATTTAAAGATCACATTTTAAACTTATAATACCATTCCTTTATTCTAAATTGGGTATAGTAAACTCGTTCGCATCCTAAAGCTATTTCAAACGTCTAAAAAAAAAGATCAGAGAATGCTTTTTATTTACTAGACTAACAGTCATACAAACTAATAAGTTATAATAAAATTAAGCCCAACAAAAAAAAACATAAATCTTACATTGACTGACAGAAGTCAAGGATATGCAAACAAAGACTTCAAACCACTCTTAAATTGAATCACATTTACATTTTATTTGAAACACAAAATAAATGCCTTAACTGGAACATAAACCAAAAGGAAAAATAAATATTTGGACGGACATTAGTAGGCTAGAGTTATTTGCTACAGATTCTCATGAATGTGATCAATATGAATATAAAATTTGTTAACACACAAGTTTATGAAGAGATTGGAAACTAAAAGCAGAGTTAGCATTTACACACAGATAGGTATTTCTCATCATTCGTAGACACAAGTAAAATTGCACTTAAATAATAAACTCGAGTTTAAAACTATGAACATCATTACATAAATTTTAATACACTTCACGATTAACATGGTTGAGATAAATACCTAGATAGCAGAGATGGAATAAACCAACAACAATGAACTACCAACAAACTCAGCCAAAATGAATCAGCAACAACAACATTTAAACCAGCAAAGCCGAACAAAAACCAACAAGAATGAACCCGGTCAAACTCTCAGATTTCTCCTATTTTTGAAGAAGTTTACCACTCAAGAAACTATTAACAAAAAAAAAACTCTCAAGTTTCAGCTATTAAAGAATGCTTAGCAATTGTTTTTTCCTCTCTCAAGTTGAGTGGAGTTAACTTTGACAATGTGTCAGCAACCCAGCTTCTCAAGATTCATCTTCTCAAATTCTGATCCAGAAAGCAAGATATCGAGATTGAATCATAATCTTTTCTTCAAAGAGAATCAAGATCCAATCTAAGGTAAACACAAGAGAGCAAGTCAAGAATCAAGATTTGACTCCAGAAAACACATAGATAGGAATTTTGTAACTCTTAACTTGCAGGAATATATAGTTCTCTTCTTCTTTTGATGTAAGCAACAAGTAACAGTAACAACAACAACAATAGCAACAACAGTCTTAACTCCAGTTTTTGATAGTCCCAACTACCAAATTTGCTCAGAACTACACCGACTTGATTCCTTTATAGCCAAGGATATGTAGGCAACCTCGGAAGCAAGGTTCAGTCATATTTTTCAAAAATTCTTTCATTAGAGTCATGGTGAGCAAAATTAGTCATGACATTCACTATCATTGCACGAAAACTCTTTATGTTCTCGAGCAAAGAGGGACAGTTGTAAATGCCTAATTTTTTGCTCTTTCTTCTTTTTTCTCTTAGATTATATCTTTTAGTATTATTAACTGTGTATTTTTATCTTTTTTATTTTTATTTTTTAGAATTATTTTATTTTAATAGTTGCTAAAGGGGATATGGGATTGAGGTAGCCATTTTAAAGACAAAATCGGCCGAATTTGGACCAAAATCGGCGGCCCAGGATCCGGTCCAGGTTTATGGTATGAGAGACGCCTCAAAACTAGTCGTTTTGATAAGTGAAGTGAGATTAAATCTCATCCGTTAATATCAGTTTGATCTAAGGATTCCAATTCACTCTCCATTCCATGTATATAAGGCCTCAAGATCAGAAATTTGGCCCCCATTTTTCCTTATTCTCTTTTCTTCTTCCTCTCTCCTCACTCTCTCATCATTTTCTCATCTCTCTTTCTCTCCGCCGCACCCCACGGTGGCTCCGCCGGCTGAAAATCGCACACCGGCGGCAGACCACCTCCAATCGACCCTATTTTTTCACCATCTCCTTATCTCTTCCTCCTCTTTCCATATCTAAACCCCAAATCCCCGAATCCTCACCAAACTCCACAAATATGGCCAAATACGAAACCCTACCCACCCAAATTTCCTCTTTTCTTTCTCAAATTAGTGACAAATATGGCCGCCCAACCCCACAAAACCTATATAAACGTGCACTTTCCCTATAATTTCACCCCAAAAAATGCACTGCCGCCTGCCAGCCACCTCCGGCGGCCACCCCACTATCCCGCCTCCATTGCCACACCATTGTCGCACCACTTCTCCTCTATTTTAGCCTAGTCGCGACCCAAGAACACTCGTTTCTTTGTAGTATGATGCCGAATTCATTGAATTTAACGTCTACCACAATGAAACGAGCGTTTCAAGGTCGGACAACCGCTGCCCTAGGCCCCTGGCATCTTCTCGTTGATCTATTTGGCCACAAATGCCTCTGAATCTGGTATAAACTTGAACTCAAATCTTTTCATCCATGTTTCTGATATTTGTTGCACCACTGTTTTATCGTAGTTTCTTTGTAGTGTAAATTTACCAGCGACCATTTTAGTTAGCTTTTAATCTAGTTTCTGATTTTTATGTTTTTGTTTAACTTAATTAATTAATCTAGTTTGCCTCACTGTTAATATTTTTTTTCTTTGCGTTAGTCGTTTGAGTCTCGATTTCATGTTTAGTGTTTCTGATTTCGTTTTTATTTAAGATCGTGAGTTTCATGAATGTCTTCATTGATCAGTGCATCATTTTGTTAATATTAGTCATTAGGTTCTGGGTTTCTCTTATTTGATTCTCGGGAATACCCGCTTCAGAATAAAGACATAATAAAAATGGCAAAGTCGTGTTTCAATTCTTTCAAATAAATTAAAATTTTGTTATTTTATTAACTTCGAGTAGGCTCCAATTTTAGGTACGACGCACGAACTAAGGTCGGGGATACTCGTCTTGGTTAGTGTAAGCTAGGGTCGGGGATACTCGTCCTAGTTTGATATCAATGAAGTCATCAATAATAAAGGCGTACATAGGCAAACCATGAAAATCAAATAAACCATAGTTTATTTAAAATTAATTTAAAGCCAAATGTATTCAATAAAATGACCATGTTAGAACCACGGGACTCGGAGAATGCCTTATACCTTCTCCCCCGTCGACGGAATTCTTTACCCGGACTTTGTTTTCGCAGACCAATAATAAAAGAGTCAAATCTTCCTTTGGCTAAGGATTCAAATCAAAGGTGACACGGAACACCCAAAAATTAATTGCAAGTGGCGACTCTGTAAATAAAATAATCCCTACTTAAATTTGTCACTTTAATTGGAAAAACTCTTTAACCCACAATCTACAATAACAAATATCTTCTTTTGCGGGGAAAAAATGGAGTGTGACAGCTCTGGCGACTCTGCTGGGGAACATTCAAGAATTCAAGTTTGTACACTGACTTTATTTGGCTTTACTAATTTTGTATATAACTGTGATCTATCTGGGTCTAATGTGCTACTTTCCTGCTCTTTACCGCTTTGATATTATTGAAATGTATTATAAATTGTCTTCTTGCACACCCCTCTAAGTCTTCTGAATACAATCTCGGGAATCGCGGATAAGCACCTCATTCTTTTTTGAGATTAAGCCGGTGGACCTGGGCTCCCGATGAAGGATTATTAGTCAACCCTATTAAGAACAGGGAGGGTCCAGTAGTTAAGGCGGAGAAGTATTGCTCCCGGTACGCTACCCCTTCCCAACTCGAGTTGTCCGCTCGTTTTATGGCCAGTCTAGATACACCTCATCCCCTTGGATTTTTAAAACCTAGAAGAACAAGCCACATGCCTGTTATCCCTAGTAGGATCGTTTTGTTGCATCATGTGAATTTGACATAGCGAATCTCGGCACAGGGGCCGAGTCCGTATAATACAAGTATTCTTTTTGAGACCACCATGTTCACGTATGTGCTACTTGCTGCATAAATTGGAAGGCTTGCTTGCATTTGTTGACCGGCTTTAGAAAATTAGTTGAGCAGAATTTGAAAAAAAAAAAATCATTCCCCAAGTTTTGTACAAATAATTCATTTTTACTAAATTAAAAAAAAGGACTAATCCGGCACGAGGTGTCAAAAAAAAAAAAGAAAAAAAATGGTCAAGTTCGAACTACGCAGGTTCGATTCTCACCATTCCAGTGGGGTACGTAGGCAACCTTCATCGGATTCAGACCCTATGTTTGCAAGAGTTTTCGAAATCGGTGTGTCCATAATATTTTTCAATTTAAAAAAAAAAAAAAAATCGATAGTTTTGCTGCTTTTTGTCCTTTTCATTATTTTGACCTTTGCTTAGGTAGAACCTTTCGACTAGAGGGATTCAACACTTTATTAGTAATACATGGTACCAACCCCTGGTTACACCACTCCTCATTAATACAGGGTGCCAACCCCTAGTTACACTCATTTCAGTATTACAGGGTACAAATACCTAGTTGCACTCCTTTTAGTAATATAGGGTACCAACCCCTGGTTACACTCCTTCTCAGTAATACAGGGTGCCAACCCCTGGTTACATTCCTCTCTAGTAATACAGGGTGCCAACCCCTGGTTACATTCCCTTTCAGTAATACATGGTACCAACCCTGGTTACCTTCCCTTCCAATAATACAGGGTATCAACATCTGGTTACATATCCTCTTGGTAACGTAGAGTACACAATCCCTCGTTACAAATTTTATCTCCTTCAGCTTGTTTATACTACTGTTTTTGCCTGCCTTTCAATAGATTAGATAGTTTATAGCTTTCGCTGATAACTCACAAAATTTTCCTAGTCCAGACTGGGGCAAAATGTTTTTGTTTGTTTTGTTCGTCTTTGATGGTTTTGCATGCCCCGCCGCAGAGCACAGGTTGTGACAATCGGAGCTTGCAGTTTCAGTTATCATCAGAAGGACGATCACAGGATAGTTGGAGTTAACTTTGATAATGTGTCAGCAACCCAGCTTATCAAGATTCATCTTCTCAAATTTTGATCCAGAAAGCAAACAATCGAGATTGAGTCATAATCTTTTCTTCAAAGAGAATCAAGATCCAATCTAAGGTCAACACAAGCAAGGAAGTCAAGAATCAAGATTTGACTCCAGAAGACACATAGATAGGAATTTCGTAACTCTTAGCTTGTAGGAATATGTAGTTCTCTTCTTATTTTGATCTAAGGAACAAGTAACAGTAAAAACAACAGTAGCAACAACAGTCTTAACTCCAGTTTTCGATAGTCCCAGCTACCAAATTTTCTCAGAACTACACCGACCTGATTCCTTTATAGCCAAGGATATGTAGGCAACATCGAAAGTAGGGTTGGTCATCTTTTTCAAAAATGCTTTCATTAGAGTCATGGTGAGCAAAATTAGTCATGACTTTCACTATCATTGCACGAAAACTCTTCATGTTCTCGATCAAAGAGGGGCAGTTGTAAATGCCTAATTTTTCGCTCTTTCTTCTTTTTTCTCTTTGATTATATATTTTAGTATTATTGAGTGTGTATTTTTATCTTTTATTTTTTATTTTTTAGAATTATTTTATTTTAAATAGTTGATAAAGGGGATAAAGGATTGAGCTTGCCATTTTAAAGACAAAATCGGCCGAATTTGGACCAAAATCGGTGGCCCAGGATCCGGTCCAGGTTTGTGGTATGAGAGACGCCTCAAAAGTATGACATTTTGATAAGTGAAGTGAGATTAAATCTCATCCGTTCATATCACTTTGATCTAAGGGTTCCAATTCACTCTCCACTCCATGTATATAAGGCCTCAAGATCAGAAATTTGGCCCCCATTTTTCCCTATTCTCATTTCTTCTTCCTCTCTCCTCACTCTCTCATCACTCTCTCGTCTCTCTGTCTCTCTGCCGCACCCCATGGTGGCTCCGCCAGCCGAAAATCGCCCACCGGCAGCGGACCATCTCTAATCAACCCCATTTATTCACCATCTCCTTGTTTCTTCCTCCTCTTTCCAATCCAAATTCCAAATTCCCGAATCCTCTCCAAACTCCACAAATCTGGCCAAATCCGAAACCCTAGCCACCCAAAATTTCCTCTTTTCTTTCTCAAATTAGTGACAAATATGGACACCCAACCCCACAAAACCTATATAAACGGGCACTTTCCCTATAATTTCACCCCAAAAAATGCTCCGCCGCCTGCCATCCACCTCCGGCGGCCACCCCACTGTCCCTCCTCCATTGACACACCATTGTCACACCATTTATCCTCTGTTTTAGCCTAGCCGTGACCCAAGAACACACGTTTCTTTGTAGTATGATGCTGATTTCATTGAATTTAACGTCTACCACAATGAAACGAGCGTTTCAAGGTCGGACAACCGCTGCCCGAGGCCCCTCGACATGTTCTCGTTGATCTATTTGGCCACACATGCCTCTGAATTTGGTATAAACTTGAACTCAAATCTTTTCATCCATGTTTTGAACTTTTGTTGCACCACTGTTTTATCGCAGTTTCTTTGTAGTGTAAATTTACCAGCGATCGTTTTAGTTAGCTCTTAATCTTGTTTCTGATTTTTATTTTTTTGTTTAACTTAACTAATTATTCTAGTTTGCCTCAATGTTAATATGTTTTTGCTTTGTGTTAGTCGTTTGAGTCTCGATTTCATGTTTAGTGTTTCTGATTTCGTTTTTGTTTAAGATCGTGCGTTTCATGAATGTCTTCATTGATCAGTGCATCATTTTGTTAATTTTAGTCATTAGGTTCTGGGTTTCTCTTAGTTGATTATTAGTTCAGTTGTTGAGTATAGTTATGCATTCTTTCTGTCTTAGTTTGGTTTGAATAACATGGTTGGTACTGATTTATTTAAAAGCTGAAGAGTAGATGAGTAATCATGTATTAGGGTACATTAGCAACTTACTTCTAGTGTTAGGGTGGCTGAAATACTCCCTTTTACCCCATGCTTCTGCCACAGTTGTTGAAGGACTATCCTTTCCTCTTTTGAACAATTTTTAGCACACAAAAGTGAGTCTTTTGAGTAGTTTTTTGGGGAACAAAAGTCAGTGCTTTTGGACAGACTTTTGGAGAACCAAAAGTTGTCCAAAAGTGACTTTCTTTGCTTACTTAAGGGCTACTCCTTTCATATTTTAAGAACACAGAGAAAACATCTTTACTGTCTAAAAGAACGAAAAGTTTCCACTGTTGTCAAAATTTGAAGTCATTTTTAGTTTCTTTATCCTTCGAAAGTTGTTGCGTTTCGGGTTTTCATTAACTTCCCGGTTTCCATTGTCTCTTTACGGTTGTTTCTATTCCATTGTGTCTGCTATTTTTCCTTGCTTTTCTTGATGTCTCTGCTGTTAAATATCTGCTACTGTACTGCTGTATTTCAGCATTTCAGGTAATTCTTCATCCTTTGTAATGCAGATTTTTAATAGCAATTGGTGAAGATTTGAGCATGTTTAGATTTATTTGAAGCATCTTCAAGGAAATTTGCAATATGGATGGATGTTGAGACTTCAATCCTGAAATCAGGCTTGGGATCATAATGTTAAACATTTGACTTTGCTATTTTTTTTTTTTTTTGGCTTCATAGTATTTCCCTCTTAGACTTTGAGTAATATTTCATGAAAATCCTTATCATGTTGTAGAAAAGGAAAATGTAAAAGCTTAATGAAGATTTTTTGTAAATGGACAGAATGTGTTAGTCTTTTTTGTGTGTGTGAAAAAGAACCATGTTTGGTGTAGGTTCTTTAGCCTTCTTTTTTTTGGAATTTTTATTGGAAGTATATTTTCAAAAGGTCCTTAATGATCCATTTTATTACTCTACTATAGCAACAAATATTTGTTCCTTTCTTGACTTTCATACTTATGTTGTTGTCTCTTTTAGTAAAGTTTTTTAGGCTTTGTGAAAGTTGAAGTTTACTTAAGATACACAAACAATACAGGTTGCTTGGTCAGTTGTTGAGATTAGGGTTGTTAGTTGAATGTTTGAAATTAATAGGATTGGGACAACAAGAACAAGGGACCAATGAGCTGACTTGCTGGCCCATTCTCGTTCAAGGCAAGCTAGCACACCCCTTTAACAGGAAGTTGATTCATTTTATTTAAATAATAGTTGTCCCAATGCCAATTAATTAGTTGAGGCACATATTTTCCTCAAATAAGCTGCTAGCCCAATACATATGTAGCAACTAATAAACATCTCATTGCCCATAATACCGTAGTTGGAGTTAATCTTTAATTATTAGTTTACTCAGACTAATTCTTAAAATTTGACTCTTTTGTAGTATTACTTATTAGAAAAAAGAGATTCTTTTTATAGTTAAAGTAAATTAATCACTGGATCACAAATATCCATGACTAACTCAGAGGATTGAAGATAAATAATTTCGTCTTAACCAATATCGGGAAGACCCGCCTCAGAATAAAGACATAATAAAAATGGCAAAGTCGTGTTTCAATTCTTTCAAATAAATTAAAATTTGGTTATTTTATTAACTTAGAGTAGGCTCCAATTTTAGGTACGACGCACGAACTAAGGTCGGGGATACTCGTCTTGGTTAGTGTAATCTAGGGCCGGGGATACTCGTCCTAGTTTGAGATCAATGAATTCATCAATAATAAAGGCGTACATAGGCAAAACATGAGAATCAAATAAAGTATAGTTTTTTTAAAATTAATTTAAAGCCAAATGTATTCAATAAAGCGACCATGTTAGAACCACGCGACTCGGAGAATGCCTTATACCTTCTCCCCGGCCGACATAATTCTTTACCCGGACTTTATTTTCGCAGACCAATAATAAAAGAGTCAAATCTTCCTTTGACTAGGGATTCAAATAAAAGGTGACATGGAACACCCAAAAATTAATTGCAAGTGGCGGCTCTGTAAATAAAATAATCCCTACTTAAATTTGTCACTTTAATTGGAAAAACTCGTTAACCCACAATCTACAATAACACATATCTTCTTTTGCGAGGAAAAAAAGGAGCGTGACAGCTCTGGCGACTCTGCTGGGTAACATTCAAGAATTCGAGTTTGTACATTGACTTTATTTGGCATTACTAATTTTGTATATAACTGTGATCTATTTGGGTCGAATGTGCTACTTGCCTGCTCTTTACCGCTTTGATATTATTGAAATGTATTATAAATTGTCTTCTTGCACACCCCTCTAAGTCTTCCGAATACAATCTCGGGAATCGCGGATAATCTCCCCATTCTTTTTTGAGATTAAGCCGGTGGACCTGGGCTCCCGATGAAGGATTATTAGTCACCCATATTTAAGAACAGGGAGGACCAGTAGTTAAGCCGGAGAAGTATTGCTCCCGGTACGCTACCCCTTCCCAACTCAAGTTGTCCGCTCGTTTTATGGCCAGTCTAGATAAACCTCATCCCCTAGGATTTTTTAAAACCTAGAAGATCAAGCCACATGACTGTTATCCCTAGTAGGATCCTTTTGTTGTATCATGTGAATTTGACATAGCGAAGCTCGGCACAGGGGCCGAGTCCGTATAAGACAAGTATTGTTTTTGAGACCACCATGTTCACGTATGTGCTACTTGCTGCATCAATTGAAAGGCTTGTTTGTTGACCATCTTTAGAAAATTAGTTGAGCGGAATTTGAAAATAAAAAAATCATTCCCCCAGGTTTGTACAAATAATTCATTTTTACTAAATTAAAAAAAAGGACTAATCCGGCACGAGGTGTCAAAAAAAAAAGAAAAAAAATGGTCAAGTTCAAACTACGCAGGTTCGATTCTCTCCATTCAAGTGGGGTACGTAGGCAACCTTCATCGGTTTCAGCCCCTGTTTTTGCAAGAGTTTTCGAAATCGGTGTGTCCATAATATTTTCCAATTTTTTTTTTAAAAAAATAAATCGATAGTTTTGCTGCTTTTTGTCCTTTTCATTATTTTGACCTTTGCGTCCGATCATGTTTTTCAATACAACCTCAAAACCTTCTTTGGAACTTCCAAAGGCTGTTTCATAAATATAGCTAATATTTTACTATTTTACCCTTATGTCGAACCATTTTTGCCGAAATAGCCTTAAAACCTTCCTCGGAAGTGCCGGAGGGCTATGTCCGTACATAATGGTTACTTTGCTCATTTTTAACACCTTTTACCATTTCATATTTATTTTTGACCATTTTGCCTGGACAAGCTTTAAACCTTCCTCGGAAGTGTCTAAGGGCTATTTTCAGGACAATAGTCATTTTGCTTTTGTCGTTCGTCCCTTGTTTTGGCCATTTTTGCCAAGTCAACCTTATAGCTTTTTTTTGTGAAGTATCAAATGGGTATTTTTTGTAAAAAATAAATTTTTATTTGTTTTTACCCGCTTATCCATGTGTCAGAATGTTTTATAC
Source organism: Nicotiana knightiana (assembly GCA_005239525.1). Taxonomy (NCBI): domain Eukaryota; kingdom Viridiplantae; phylum Streptophyta; class Magnoliopsida; order Solanales; family Solanaceae; genus Nicotiana; species Nicotiana knightiana. The sequence goes on along the minus strand of ML423440.1, from coordinate 94,423 downwards.
CGGATGTGGATCAGCTGCACCGAGATAGCACATGTGGCCCAAGGACAGGTCGACCTAGATTTCTTGTATGACAGGTACGGACATGAAGGGGGATTCTTTGACTATGGTACGAAGCTTGTTAATAAACAAAACCAACACACATGGCGAGAACACGGTCAAAAAGCATTCATTGTAGCTTTCTTGGGGTGCATGGTCTTCCCAAGAGAGGATCAAAGATAAACATTCTGTTATCTAAGATAGTCACAACCATGATGAAAATAAAAGATTCCTCCATTCTTCCTATGGTGTTAGCAGATGTCTTTCGTTCCTCGACCATGTGCTGGGAAGGAAACGGTTTCTTTGAAGGTTGCAACCTCATGCTCCAGATGTGGTTCATGGATCATCTTTTCCGTTGTCCTTATCAGGTAGACCACCGTACTTGTTGGGGCAATCTGTTCGCCAGTATAATGCTAGATTGAAAAATGAGTTGGAGATTCGCAGTTTTCCAGAAAGTGTCCATGATTGGAGGGAGTATCTCCACTCCTTAACAGATGATCAGATTACATGGAACTATCTTTGGTTCACCGCAGAATATGTCATATATAAGTCATCTTTCCATCCGTTTCTGATCTTGATGGGGCTTCGAGGTTATCAGCCATATGCTCCCATGAGAGTTCTACATTAGTTGGGTCACAAGCAGATAGTGCCCCCGATAGAGGCTATGGAAAACTTTATCTGGGAAGCAACATCAGAGGATCCCATTCGTGAAGCTTATGCTCCACATGTTTGGAATGGCACTAAGATACTCGAGCGTGGAACCATGGTGGCATATAGAGAACGGGGTGAGCTGAATCCTTCTATATTGAGTGGTTTTATAATTAAGATGCTCTCGCAGATAGACCGGGGACAGTCGTGAAGAGCACCGCAGAGTGGGAGACTAAGATTCAAAATAGAGTTGGGCTGGATATGGAAGAGATTTAAAGAGATTATGAATCTGCCTTCGGAACACTACAATAAGAGCTCGGCATCGTTAAAGTAGACATGGATATGCTATATGATGCTTTTGAGAAAGAGAAAGATCAGCTGGAATGAGAGAAGCAAGCACTTAAAGCCCAAATTCAGAACAATAACATATCCACAACCGATCAACACTAGGAAGAGAGAGCAGCCTAGTTCAGGGTAGTCCGTGATCATGAGCGCATGAGTTATGCTCCACTAATCCAAGGTCTAAGGGATCAGTTAGAGGGAGTTGAATAAAGTAAAGAGCGACATATCACCGAGTTTGAAATAGAAAGACATCACTAACAAAAGATGATCAATCGGTTAGAGGGGGAGACACTAGAAGTTCGGTTCCAGAGAGATATGGCCTTGAAGAGCGAGCATGATGTGTTGGATCTAGCCAAAACTCGTGGTCAGCAAAATCAAGAGGTATATTTGGCTCAGGAGCACATTAAGGGAAATATCCTCGAGGTAGCCACTTATAACTCCCGAGCTTGTAGGAGTTGCCAAGGAATGACACCTGAGCGGTTTGCTGAAGTATCATTGAAATTCGCCCGTCACATATCTGCAGATTTAGAGAGGATATACCGCGACATTGGGGGTCAGCCGCAGGAATAAGCTCCATGACTACAATAATGCTGGTGGATTCTCCTGAAGATTTTTTTTAAGTTGGCAGTCCACTTTGACAATTTCTTTGAGGTCTTTAAGTCCGTGAGAGTCTTTTATTGTTTTGAGCCTTGTTATTTTCCGTTTTGTCTTAAAAAGTCTGTTTGAGTCAAAACTAGTCTTGTTTAAATGGTTATCTTTATGTAATTCTTGTTATTGAGTCTTGTATAAAAAAAATTGAAAATCAATGAAAAAGATTTTGTAACAAAAAAGATGTTTCTTTTGTGAAATAAAATAACAAATGGCCGTGTCCCTGAACTACGTAATGATCTGATTTATGCGGCGACATGATACGTAGGCAACCTCTAAAAGGTTCGATCGAAATATTTCAATGAGTTTAAAATGAGGGAACAAAATGAGGCTAGGTAAAAGAAAAGAGAAAAAAATGAGAAAGAGAGAAAAAAAAATTAATTGAGAGCGTCAATAAGCAGCAACCTTATAAGTCGGGATGAAACATGAATCCTTCCAAAAGAATGTTAGAAATGCTGACAATGTTTGGAACATGGTATATTACGTGTGATTCATATTTGTAAAATGCTTAACCCTAACACGTTTGTTGTCTCTTATATAGTAAGCTTAAGGTGGTTGGTTTGTGGTGAATCTGGCAACATATCATTACTTCACCAGATCTAAAGGAAAGGTACCGATGGCTAATAATTATGAAATAGAGTTGGTCAGTGACGACTCCCACGGTCAGTCAGTTGAGCAAGAGTCGGAGGAAGTAAGAAGATTAAAACAACAATTGTCTGATATATATCAGGCTTGGGTCTCCGATCAGCCTCCGCCTCAGGGTCCCTCAGAAGGACCTTCCACCATACCCCTAGCTACTCAACCACCGCTCCATGCAACGAGTGATCACATTCTACCACCAGGGTATGTGAAAAACTGCAACTTCCATGCCGCCCCTGGTACCTCTAATGTGCGACCTCTAGCCGCACCGGTCAGGAACACCCCTTATGTTTAGAGCACCGATATATACAATCCCGCCACCAGCTCCTGTGATAAGGCCAAACAACGAGCCACCATCTCATGCTTATGATAGCCAATACTACTCTCCAAATATGGGTTTTAGGGTCTTGGCTTCATATAATCAGACTCAGTACGAGTCACTAGTGGAAAATGAAAAGCCTGCAAAGAAGGGCAAGCCAGGTGAGATGGCAGGAAAATGAAAAGTCTTGAACAGAACATAAAGAACATACAAGGACTAGGTGGTCACAAAAATGTATCGTTCAGTGATCTATGCATGTTCCCTCACATCCATTTACCACCAGGGTTCAAGACCCCAAATTTTGAGAAGTATGATGGACACGATAACTCTATCGCCCACTTGAAAAGGTACAGCAACCAGCTGAGGGGTGCAGGTGGAAAAGAAAAACTACTGATGGCTTATTTTGGGGAAAGGCCTTCGTCAAACAATTCCAGTACAACATAGATATTGCACCAAATTACAATTCCCTGTCCAATATGAAGGAAAAGCCGACTGAAAGCTTTAGGGAGTATGAAATCAAGTGGAGGGATGAAATGGCTAGAGTCAAGCCACCCATGGATAACCACGAGTTGATCACTATTTTTCTGGAGGCTCAATGCCTGATTTCTTTTAGAACATGATGTCCGTGATGGGTAGACCTTTTGCAGAAGCAATCAATATAGGGGAGATGGTCGAAAGTGGCCTCAAGACTGGCAGAATTGTAAGTCAAGCTACTCTCAAAGCCACTACCCAAGCTGTCCAAAATGGGTCGGGAAGCTTGGCAAATAGAAAGAAGAGAGATGAAGGGTCCATGATGACTTCGAGATCCAGGGAAGTTCAAAGAGGGGCATCACACCCTTAAGTGTAAGTTCATCAGGGGAAATCCAGCTACCCTCAATATTATTATCCTCCGCCAATTCCTCAATACTCTGTGGACCAACCACAATATACAGTGTTCAATGATCAATCCTATGCTCGGCCTCCCAATCAGCAAGTACGGGCACTAGCTCCAAGGATCCCCCAGCCTTAGCAGCAAAATATTCGGACACCCTACAATGCTCGTCCCAGACAGTATTATGGCCAAGAGCAGCGACCGGCAAAAAAATTCACTCCATAGGCTGAATCATACTCTAGTATATTCCACAAGCTGAAGCAAATAGGCGTGATTGGACCCATCTCTCCCAACCATATGCATCTTGATTCACATGTATTTCAAGAAAATTCTAGATGTGAATTTCATTCAGGTGCCCGGGGCATATCACTGATGACTGTTGGACTCTGAAAAGAGCCATAGAAAGACTAATTATTGAAAAACTGATTGTAGTGACAAATGACGAGGACCCTCCTAATGTGACCAACAACCCCTTGTCAGTACACAATGATGTTCACTTTGTGGGAATGATTGGCCTAGATCAATAATAAAAGCCGACTGGTCGAGCAAAAATGACAGCAAGAACGATTCAAGAGGGAACAAAACTGGAAGTCGGTCCAAGCCGAGATGTGCCGTTGATTGTGAAAGGCGCCCCGAGCTTAGAAAAGGTAACTTTATTTGTTCCCAAGGTCTCGATATTGTAAGTTCGCTCCAATGTTCCAAGCCCAAGGTTGTATGTCCTTGGAGGCTACCCCAACACAAAGCAGAATCAGGGTGCTACGAAGGGTACAATAGAGCCAATCATAATCAAACCTGTCATGCAACCCCCTGTGACGAACACGAAAACCATTCCTTGGAACTACAACAAAACTATGATGACTTACAAAGGCAAGGAAATCATAGAANAGAGAAGGCCAATTGCCAATAAAGAAACCGATCATTGAAGAAGAGGTAGAAGAGTTTTTGAAAAGGACGAAAGTTCAGGATTACTCAATCATTGACCAGCTGAGAAAGACTCCTTCGCAAATTTCTCTACTATCTCTGCTCATACATTCAAAAGAGCATGCTCGTGTGCTAATCAAGATTTTGAACGAGGCACATGTTTGAGAGAAGACCACAGTGAATCAGGTAGTGAAGATGGCCAACATGTTTTTTGGGGTGAACAGAATCACCTTTACTGATGATGAACTCCCCGAAGAAGGAGCCGAGCACAACAGGGCTTTACACTTGACTGCTAAATGTGAGGGGCACTACGTAAAGCGAGTCATGGTTGATAGAGGCTCTAGCATAGATCTATGACCTCTCTCCACCTTGCAAAGCCTGAAGATCAATACAGACAGAATCCTACCCAACAATGTACGCATACGGGCTTTTGATGGCTCAACGAGAGAAACCCTTGGGGAGATCAACCTTACCATGACGATTGGGCCGGTTGACTTTGAAATTGTCTTCCAAGTAATGGACATGGATACTTCTTAACTTTCTTCTTGGAAGGCCATGGAATCCATACAGCCCGAGTTGCGCCATCCACCTTGCATCAAATGCTCAAATTCGAACATGACAGGCAAGAAATTATTGTTCATGGGGAAGACAAGTCGTCCATTTATAAAGACCTGTTAATCCCCTGTATTCAGGCCAAGGAATGGTGTGAGTCTATTGTCTATTAGGCTTTTCAAGTGGTTTTTGTGGACCATGTTGAGGAAGGAAATCCCATTATGCATCTTCGTCTTTCTGCCACATCTGTAATGGTGGCTGCACTTATGCTGAGGCAAGGTTATGAGCCAGTAAAAGGCTTGGGGTAATTGTTGCAAGGAATTTCGGAGCCCATTTCTCCGTTCAGTAACCATGGTACTTTTGGTTTAGGCTTCGGGTCAACACAAGCAGGCGAAGACAAAGCCAAGCACCGTAAAAAGCATGGATGGGTCTTGCAACAACCTATCTCTCACATTTTCTACACTTTTGTCAAGCCACGACTCCAAGATAGTCAACATTCCTCGGCGCAGGCAAACATTGATGAAATTTTCCATGGACTCAGCCAGATGTTTTCTGAAGTGAATATGATCCAGATTGATGAAGGAGCTAGTCGTGTCGATATGCAACTAATTGGCTCAGAAACCATGCTCAACAATTGGGAAGCAACTCCTCTCCCGATAAGGAAGGAGTCTTGTTTTGTTAATGTCGACTTTAATAACATGAAATGCATGCAGAATTCACGCCTAGATCTTAAAAAGCTATCTCATTTCGAAATAATGCATCAAGAGGTAGAATATGACGAAGATGAGGTTGTCGAGGAAATAAAAAAAGAGTTGGAACATTTTGAAAACAAGTCTAAACCCAAACTCAATGAAACTGAGACCATTAATATTGGAAATCATGAAGGTCTTAGAGAGACAAAGATAAGCATTCACACTGAAAAAATCCCAGAGATGCCTTGATTCAACTTTAATTTGAATACAGAGATGTGTTTGCTTGGTCTTATGATGACATGCCGGGTTTAAATTCAGATCTAGTAGTTCATAATCTTCCCGCATATCCTGATTTTCCACCAGTCCAACAAAAGCAACGAAAATTTAAAACAGAAATGAGTGATAAAATCAAAGAGGAAATAATGAAACAACTGAGCGCCAATGTGGTCAGAGCTGTCCGATACACCACCCGGGTGGAAAATGTTGTGCATGTGCCAAGGAAGGATGGAAAACTACAGTCTGTGTTGACTATAGAGACCTAAACAAAGCAAGTCCAAAGGATAATTTTCTTTTCCCAAACATCCACATTCTCGTAGATAATTGCACAAAGCATGAGATACAGTCGTTCGTGAATTTCTATGCTAGGTACCACCAGGTTCTAATGGAAGAGGATGATGCAGAAAAGACCTTTTTCACCACTCCATGGGGTACTTATTGTTACAGGGTCATGTCATTTGATTTTAAGAATGCATGGGCAGCTTACATGAGGGCCATGACCACCATTTTCCACGACATGATGCACAAAGAGATAAAAGTATATGTCGATGATGTCATCATAAAATCAAAGATACAGGCTGATCACGTCCGCAATTTGTAAAAGTTCTTTGAACGGCTTCGAAGGTATGACCTTAAGCTTAATCTATCCAAGTGTGCATTTGGGGTTCCATATGGGAAACTCCTAAGTATTATAGTCAGCCGGAGAGGCATCGAATTATATCCATCTAAGATAAAGCCATTTGAGATTTACCACCTCCGAAGAACAAAAAGGAAGTCATGAGTTTTCTCGGGAGGTTGAACTATATCAGTAGGTTCATTGCTTAGCTCATAACCACGTGCGAGCCCATCTTTAATTTTTTGAAAAATGACGCTTCTATCAAGTGGATGGATGATAGCCAAAAAGCTTTTGACAGGATCAAAGATTATCTGTCAAAACCCCCTGTACTCGTCCTACCTGAACCCGACAGGTCTTTGTTTTTATATCTTATTGGTAATGGATAATTCATTTGGATGCGTTCTGGGAAACAGGATGCAACAGGCAAAAATGAACATGCAATCTATTATTTGAGCAAGAAGTTCACCAATTATAAGGTTAAGTACACCCTTTAAGAAAGGACATGTTGTGCCTTGACTTGGGTCGCTCAGAAGCTGAGGCATTATCTCTTGTCCTACACTACTTACCTCATATCCAGAATGGATCCTTTGAAGTACATCTTTCAAAATACAATGCCCACGGGCAGGCTCGCAAAATGGCAGATTCTTCTCACAGAGTTTGATATCGTCTATGTCACTCGCATTGCAATGAAAGCACATGCGTTTGGCAGATCATTTGGCAGAGAATCCAGTTGATGATGATTACAAGCCACTGAGCACATACTTCCCTTATGAAGAGGTCAACTCAATGGAGGAAGTAGTTTCGGATGACAGCCACGTGTGGAAAATGTATTTTGATGGGCCTGTCAATATCAAAGGAGTTGGTATCGGGGCAATCCTTCTCTCACATATTGGATAACATTACCATGCAACGGCCCGACTTAGATTCTTATGTACCAATAATACGACAGAATACAAAGCTTGTATCATGGGTCTGAAAATGGCCCTCAATCTGGATGTGCATGAACTATTGGTTATGAGAGATTCTGACTTGCTTATCCGGCAAGCCCAAGGCGAACGGGAAACTCGAGACATCAAGCTTATTCCACACAGACACTGTGTGAAAAACCTGAGCAAAATATTCAAAACCATCGAGTTCAGGTACATTCCCAGGTTTCACAATGAGCTAGTTGACGCCTTGGCTACCTTAGCCTCGATGTTCCCTTATCCAAGCAACACTCATATTGATCCATTGGAAATCCAAGATCAACATGGTTACTGCAACACTATTAAGATAGGACCATATGGTGAACCATGGTATCATGACATAAAATGATTCCTGAAAACAAGGGAATACCCAAAGCATGCCAAGGGAGATAAAAAAGAACTATAAAGCGGCTCGCCGACAGTTTCTTTTTGAATGGGTAAATTTTGTACAAAAGGAACCTAAATTTGAACTTGTTGAGATGCATAGATGCCACAGAAGCTGAGCGGATCATGAGTGAAGTGCATTCGGGGGTGTGTGGACCTCACATGAATGGATATGTTTTGGCAAAGAAGATGTTGCGGGTAGGGTATTATTGGCTTACCATGGAGCGAGATTGCTTCAATTTTGTGCGCAAGTGTCACCAATGCCAGATTCATGGTGACCTGATTCACTTGCCACCTTCGGAGTTAAATCCCATGTCCTCTCCTTGGCCTTTTGTTGCTTGGGGAATGGATGTAATTGGGACAATCGAGCCAAAGGCTTCAAATAGGCATATATTCATTTTGGTTGCAATTGATTACTTCACCAAATGGGTGGAGGCCGTCACTTTCAAAGCAATCACCAAGAAAGCAGTGGTATACTTTGTTCATTCCAACATCATTTGTATTTTTTGTATCCCAAAGACCATTATAACTGACAATGCAACCAATCTAAATAGTCATTTGATGAAGGAGGTATGCGAGCAATTTAAAATTATGCATCACCATTCTACCCCTTGCCGGCCAAAAGCCAATGGCGCCATTGAAGCGGCGAATAAGAACATCAAGAATATTCTTAGGAAGATGATCCAAGGTTCCAGACAATGGCATGAAAAGTTGCCTTTTGCCCTTTTGGGATACTGCACGACTGCTCACACATCTGTCGGTGCAACTCCTTATCTATTTGTATATGGAACGGAAGTTGTAATGCCGGTGAAAGTTGAAATTCCCTCTCTTTGGATCGTTGTCGAGTCGGAGATTGAAGATACATAATGGGTAAAGACCCGATTAGAACAACTAATGTTGATTGATGAAAAACGGCTAGCAGCAGTGTGCTTTGGCCAGTTATACCAGCAAAGAATGGCACGCGCTTACAACAAGAAAGTGTGCCCGAGGAACTTCGAGGTAGGCCAATTCGTTCTGAAACGCATTCTTCCACACCAAGTAGAAACTATAGGAAAGATAACCCCAATCTGGAAAGGACCTTACATCATCAAGAAAGTGTTACCAAAAGGGGCTTTGCACTTGGTAGATGAAGAAGGACGGGTACCAGACATGACTATTAACGCAAATTCAACCAAAAGATATTATTTCTGATATATACCCACTGTGGAACTTTTGCGCACGACTTTCTCTGATCGAGATGATGAAGGCTATCATTGCTCGCTATTCCAAATAGGTGTCACCCTTTTGTTAACTCTTTTGATTTGTATTTTTCTTCTTTGTTTTTCACTTTTTGGAACCTGTGTACTTGCAACAAAAGAAAAAGAGAAGAAAAGAAAAGAAAACAAAAGATAAAAAAAGAAGCCAAACAACAAATATTCTAAGTTATTGAACTGCCCGACCTGATTCCGAAAGGATACGTAAGCATCCTTACCCTGGGTTCAGTCCCATCACAACAAAAAATCCATATTCCCAATACTCCAAAACTGGGACAACTGTTTGTTTTATTTTGCGGTTTTTCTGTAGAAACAATTCCAAAAGTTGTAATTCAGTTCAAGGTTCTCTACACCTTTTCCCTGTTAAGAACTTCTGATCGATCTTTGAGAATATTTCAAGTCCCCAGGGGCGTTGGGAAACCTTCCGTATGTCGTATCATAGTTGAAAAAAAAGAAGAAGAAGAAGAAATAAGAGAGTCTTATTGGTGAAAACCCGTATGGGCATTGTAAGGCGACAATGAGCAGAGAAATGAGAGAATCTTATTGGTGAAAACTCAAATGGGAACCATAAGGCAACAATGAGTAGAGAAATGAGAGTGGTCAGTTAGCAAAAACCCGTAAAGGGCGCTACTAGCCGAATGAGGGTCTTCGATACCCCTGCATGAGCACAACCAAGACCATTTCAAGATGAACATTTGCGATGTATTTTGAGAATTAGACAGCTTAGAAGGATCATGCATCCAATAAAAAATGCATGTTATGATTCATTGAAGTTGGCACATACCTCCAGATAAGTTTCCCCATTCCTTTCCCTGAAAGGGACAACTTTTGTTTAAGCACAGTTCTATTTTCAATTATTCTTCTATTTTTACCCATAGTTTTTCTTTGAGTCCCCTTCGGTCTAATCTTGCATCAAAATCGAAGCAAAGAAATGGCTACAAAACTGGCTACAATTTCCCCGTAATATCGAGCACAATTTGGGGAATATATGGCATTGACGAAGGAAAATCCATCTGTGACTCATTTGATAAGGCGAACAAAGTGTCTCAAAGAAACTGAAAAGGTCTCTTAAGCAAGACCTGCTTCATGAGAAAAGTTGATAAGCATGGGTACAATCTGGTACTGGATGAAAGACAACTGAGTTTGATTTTAAAAGGAAAAATTTCCTTGCCTTAGAGACAAGGGTTAGAGGTACCATGGACATCCGAGTATGAAACAGTCATGGGCAACGTCGAAAAACAATGTCTCCAGAATACAAAACAGAGTATCCGAGCACCTCGGTACCACACTGATAGAATCGGTTCTTCAACAGCGGAGTTGCCGTGAATTCAAACTACAACAGGGCATCAAGGCCACAAACCAACCATCACTTTGAAAACTCACAAATTTTTCCTTGTTTGAAGGAGGAACAAAGAAGTGCAGAATGACGATTCTCAAAGGACAAATGACACCAAACGTAAGCTCCTTAAAATCTCCATTTTTCTTTTATTTTTAGCATTCATCACTAATGTTTACACCTCCCATTTTCATAGCTTAACTCAGTTAGAACCGTTCGCCTAGGGGGATCCAGCTCATAGTTCCGGATAGAAGCACTCTTCGCTCAGGTTGTTTTACGTATCTTAATTCAGGCAGAACCTTTTCGCCTACAGGGATCCAGCTCATAGTTCCAGGTAGAAGTACTCTTCACCCAGGTTGTTTTACGTAGCTTAACTCAGGCAGATACTTTTCGCCTAGGGGGATCCAGCTCATAGTTCCGCCTAGAAATACTCTTCACTCAGGTTGTTTTATGTAGCTTAACTCAGGCAGAACCTTTTCGCCTAAAGGGATCCAACTCATAGTTCCGGGTAGAAGTACTCTTTACCCAGGTTGTTTTACGTAACTTAACTTAGGAATAACCTTTTTGCCTAGGGGATCCAGCTCATAGTTTCGGGTAGAAGTACTCTTCGCTCAGGTTGTTTTGTGTAACTTAACCCGGGTAGAACCTTTTCGCCTAGGGGGATCCAGCTCATAGTTTCGGGTAGAAGTACTCTTCGCTCAGGTTGTTTTGTGTAACTTAACCCGGGTAGAACCTTTTCGCCTAGGGGGATCCAGCTGATATTTTCGGGTAGAAACACTCTTTGCTCAGGCTGTATTACGTAGCTCAATTCAGGTAGATCCTTTTCGCCCGGGGGATCCAACTTATAATTCCTGGTAGAGGTACTTTTCTCTAGGGTGTTTTACGCAGCTTAACTTAGGTAGAACCTTTTCGCCTAGAGGGATTCAACACTTTATTAGTAATATATGGTACCAACCCTTGGTTACACCACTCCTCAGTAATACAGGGTGCCAGCCCCTAGTTACACTCCTTTAATTAATACAGGGTACAAACACCTAGTTGCACTCCTTTCAGTAATACAGGGTACCAACCCCTGGTTACACTCTTTCTCAGTAATACAGGGTGCCAGCCCCTAGTTACACTCCTTTAATTAATACAGGGTACAAACACCTAGTTGCACTCCTTTCAGTAATACAGGGTACCAACCCCTGGTTACACTCTTTCTCAGTAATACAGGGTGCCAACCCCTGGTTATATTCCTCTCTATTAATACAGGGTGCCAACCCCTAGTTACATTCCATTTTAGCAATACAAGGTATCATCCCTAGTTACCTTCCATTTCAATAATACAGGGTATCAACACCTGGTTACATATCCTCTTGGTAACGTAGAGTACACAATCCCTCGTTACAAATTTTATCTCTTTCAGCTTGTTTATACTACTGTTTTTGTCTGCCTTTCAATAAATTAGATAGTTTATAGCTTTCGCTGATAACTCACAAAATTTTCCTAGTCCAAACTGGGGCAAAGGTTTTTGGTTCGTTTTGTTCGTCTTTGATGGCTTTGCATGCCCCGCCGCAGAGCACATGTTGTGATAATCGGAGCTTGCAGTTTCAGTTATCATCAGAAGGACGATCACGGGATAGTTGGAGTTAACTTTGACAATGTGTCAGCAACCCAGCTTCACAAGATTCATCTTCTCAAATTTTGATCCAGAAAGCAAGCAATCGAGATTGAGTCATAATATTTTCTTCAAAGAGAATCAAGATCCAATCTAAGGTCAACACAAGAGAGTAAGTCAAGAATCAAGATTTGACTCCAGAAGACACATAGATAGGAATTTTGTAACTCTTAGCTTGTAGGAATATGTAGTTCTCGATCAAAGAGGGGCAGTTGTAAATGCCTAATTTTTCGCTCTTTCTTCTTTTTTCTCTTTGATTATATCTTTTAGTATTATTGAGTGTGTATATTTATCTTTTATTTTTTATTTTTTAGAATTATTTTATTTTAAATAGTTGATAAAGGGGATAAAGGATTGAGCTAGCCATTTTAAAGAAATAATCGGCCCAATTTGGACCAAAATCGGCGGCCCAGGATCCGGTCCAGGTTTGTGGTATGAGAGACGCCTCAAAACTATGTCGTTTTGATAAGTGAAGTGAGATTAAATCTCATCCGTTCATATCACTTTGATCTAAGGGTTCCAATTGACTCTCCACTCCATGTATATAAGGCCTCAAGATCAGAAATTTGGCCCCCATTTTTCCCTATTCTCATTTCTTCTTCCTCTCTCCTAACTCTCTCATCACTCTCTCGTCTCTCTGCCGCACCCCACGGTGGCTCTGCCGGCCGAAAATCGCCCACCGGCAGCGGACCATCTCGAATCAACCCCATTTATTCACCATCTCTTTGCTCTTCCTCCTCTTTCCACATCCAAATCTCAAATCTCCGAATCTTCTCCAAACTCCACAAATCTGGCCAAATCCGAAACCCTAGCCACCCAAAATTTCCTCTTTTCTTTGTCAAATTAGTGACAAATACGGACACCCAACCCTAAAAAACCTATATAAACGTGCACTTTCCCTATTATTTCACCCCAAAAAATGCACCGCCGCCTACCAACCACCTCTGACGGCCACCCCACTGTCCCGCCTCCATTGCCACACCATTTTCAAACCACTTCTCCTATATTTTAGCCTAGCCGTGACCCAAGAACATTCGTTTCTTTGTAGTATGATGTTGAATTCATTGAATTTAACGTCTACCACAATGAAACGAGCGTTTCAGGGTCGGAAAACTGCTGCTCGAGGCCCCCCGGCATGTTCTCGTTGATCTATTTAGCCACACATGCCTCTGAATTTGGTATAAACTTGAACTCAAATCTTTTCATCCATGTTTGAAATTTTTGTTGCACCACTGTTTTATTGTAGTTTCTTTGTAGTGTAAATTTACCAGCGATCGTTTTAGTTAGCTCTTAATCTTGTTTCTGATTTTTATTTTTTTGTTTAACTTAACTAATTATTCTAGTTTGCCTCAGTGTTAATATGTTTTTGCTTTGTGTTAGTCGTTTGAGTATCGATTTCATGTTTAGTGTTTCTGATTTTGTTTTTGTTTAAGATCGTGAGTTTCATGAATATCTTCATTGACCAGTGCATCATTTTGTTAATTTTACTCATTAGGTTCTGGGTTTCTCTTAGTTGATTATTAGTTAAGTTATTGAGTATAGTTATGTGTTCTTTCTATCTTAGTTTGGTTTGAATAACATGGTTGGTACTGATTTATTTAAAAGATGAAGAGTAGATGCGGAATCATGTATTAGGGTACATTAGCGACTTACTTCTAGTGTTAAGGTAGCTGAAATACTCCCTTTTACCCCATGCTTCTGCCACAGTTGTTGAAGAACTGTCCTTTCCTCTTTTGAACAATTTTTAGCACACAAAAGTGAGTCTTTTGAGTATTTTTTTGGTGAACAAAAGTCAGTACTTTTGGACAGGCTTTTGGGGAACCAAAAGTTGTCCAAAAGTGACTTTCTTTGCTTACTTAAGGGATGCTCCTTTCATATTTTAAGAACACCGAGAAAACATATTTACAATCTAAAAGAACGAAAAGCTTTAGAACTTTGAGTGATATTTTCCATAAGTAAAAAATTTTCTAGGATATACATAGTTCTTGAAGTCGTTTTTAGTTTCTTTATCCTTCGAAAGTTGTTGCGTTTCGGGTTTTCATTAACTTCCCGGTTTCCACTATCTCTTTACGGTTATTGCTATTCCGTTTTGGTTGCTATTTTCCTTGCTTTTCCTTATGTCTCTGCTGTTAAAGTTCTGCTACTGTACTGCTGTATTTCTGCATTTTAGGTAATTCTTCATCCTTTGTAGTAAAGATTTTTAATAGCAATTGGTGAAGATTTGAGCATGTTTAGGNCATTACTAATTTTGTATATAACTGTGATCTATTTGGGTCGAATGTGCTACTTGCCTGCTCTTTACCGCTTTGATTTTATTGAAATGTATTATAAATTGTCTTCTTGCACACCCCTCTAAGTCTTCTGAATACAATCTCGAGAATCGCGGATAAGCACCCCATTCTTTTTTGAGATTAAGCCGGTGGGACTGGGATCCCGATGAAGGATTATTAGTCACCCATATTTAAGAACAAGGAGGGTCCGGTAGTTAAGCCGGAGATGTAGTGCTCCCANAGGAAATTTGCAATATGGATGGATGTTGAGATTTCAATCTTGAAATCAGGCTTGAGATCATAATATTAAACATTTGACTTTGCTATTTCTTTTTTTCTTTTTTGGATTCATAGTATTTCCCTCTTAGACTTTGAGTAATATTTCATGACAATATTGATCATGTTGTAGAAAAGGAAAATGTCAAAGCTTAATGAAGATTTTTTGTNTACACCTCATCCCCTAGGATTTTTAAAACCTAGAAGAACAAGCCACATGCCTGTTATCCCTAGTGGGATATTTTTGTTGCATCATGTGAATTTGACATAGCGAAGCTCGGCACAGGGGCCGAGTCCATATAAGGCAAGTATTCTTTTTTAGACCACCATGTTCACTTATGTGCTACTTGCTGCATCTATTGGAAGGCTTGTTTGCATTTGTTGACCGACTTTAGAAAATTAGTTGAGCGGAATTTGAAAAAAAATAAATCATTCCCCCATTTTTGTACAAATTATTCATTTTTACTAAATTAAAAAAAAAGGACTAATCCGGCACGAGNCCACTATAGCAACAAATATTTGTTCCTTTCTTGACTTTCATACTTATGTTGTTGGCTCTTTTAGTAAAGTTCCTCAAATAAGCTTCTAACCCAATACATATGTAGCAACTAATAAACATCTCATTGCCCATAATACCATAGTTGGAGTTAATCTTTAATTGTTAGTTTAGTCAGACTAATTCTTAAAATTTGACTCTTTTGTAGTAATTACTTATTAGAAAAAAGAGATTCTTTTTATAGTTAAAGTAAATTAATCACAGGATCACAAATATTCATGACTAACTCAGAGGAATGAAGATAAATAATTTCANCCATTTTTGTACAAATTATTCATTTTTACTAAATTAAAAAAAAAGGACTAATCCGGCACGAGGTGTCAAAAAAAAAAGAAAAAAATGGTCAAGTTCGAACTACGCAGGTTCGATTCTCACCATTCCAGTGGGGTACGTAGGCAACCTTCATCGGATTCAGACCCTATGTTTGCAAGAGTTTTCAAAATCGGTGTGTCCATATATTTTTCAATTTTTAAAAGAAATAATAAATCGATAGTTTTGCTGCTTTTTGTCCTTTTCATTATTTTGACCTTTGCGTGCGATCATATTTTTCAATACAACCTCAAAACCTTCTTGGAACTTCCAAAGGCTGTTTTCATAAATATAGCTAATATTTTACCATTTTGCCCTTATGTCGAACCATTTTTGCCGAAATAGCCTTAAAACCTTCCTCGAAAGTGCCGGAGGGCTATGTCCGTACATAATGGTTACTTTGCTCATTTTTAACACCTTTTACCATTTCATCTTTATTTTTGACCAGTTTGCCTGGACAAGCTTTAAACCTTCCTCGGAAGTGTCTAACGGCTATTTTCGTGAAAATAGTCATTTTGTTTTTGCCGTGTCGTCCCTTGTTTTGGCCATTTTTGCTAAGTCAACCTTATAGGTTTTTTTTGTGAAGTATCGAATGGGTATTTTTCGTAAAAAATAAATTCTTATTTATTTTTACCCGCTTATCCATGTGTCCGAATGTTTTTACCAGATGTGTATCAGCCGCACCGAGATAGCACATGTGGCTCAAGGACAGGTCGGCCTAGATTTCTTATATGACAGGTACGAACATGAAGGGGGATTCTTAGACTATGGGACGAAGCTTGTTAATAAACAAAACCAACACACATGGCGAGAACACGGTCGAGAAGAATTCATTGTAGCTTTCTTGGGGTGCATGGTCTTCCAAGAGAGGATGAAAGATAAACATTCGGTTATCTAAGATAGTCACAACCATGATGAAAAGAAAAGATTCCTCCATTCTTCCTATGGTGTTAGCAGATATATTTCATTCCTTGAGCATGTGCTGGGAAGGAAACAATTTCTGTGAAGGTTGCAACCTCATGCTCCAGATGTGGTTCATGGATCATCTTTTTCGTCGTCCTTATCAGGTAGACCACCGTACTTGTTGGGGAAATCTGTTCGCAGATATAATGCTAGATTGAAAAGTGAGTTGGAGATTCGTAGTTTTCGAGAAACTGTCCATGATTGGAGGGAGTATCTCCACTCCTTAACAGATGATCAGATTACATGGAACTATCTTTGGTTCACCGCAGAATATGTCATATATAAGTCATCTTGTCATCTGTTTCTGATCTTGATGGGGATTCGAGGTTATCAGCCATATGCTCCCATGAGAGTTCTACATCAGTTGGGTCATAAGAAGATAGTTCCCCCGGTAGAGGCTATGGAAAACTTTATCTGGGAAGCAACATCAGAGGATCCCATTCGTGAAGCTTATGCTCCACATATTTGGAATGGCACTAAGATACTCGAGCGTGGCACCATGGTCGCAGATAGAGAACGGGGTGAGCTGAATCCTTCTTATTTTGAGTGGTTTTATAATTAAGATGCTCTTGCAGATAGACCGGGGATAGTGGTGAAGAGCACAGCAGAGTGGGAGACTAAGATTCAAAATAGAGTTTGGCTGGCTATGGAAGAGATGAAAAGAGATTATGAATCTGCCTTCAGAGCACTACAAGAAGAGCTCGACATCGTTAAAGTAGACAGGGATCTGCTATATGATGCTTTTGAGAAAGAGAAAGATCATTGGGCATGAGAGAAGCAAACACTTAAAGCCCAAGTTCAGAAGAAGAACATATCCACAACCGCTCAGCAATAGGAAGAGAGAGAAGCCTAGTTCAGGGTAGTCCGTGATCATGAGCGCATAAGTTATGCTCCACTAATC
Organism: Nicotiana knightiana; assembly: GCA_005239525.1. NCBI lineage: Eukaryota > Viridiplantae > Streptophyta > Magnoliopsida > Solanales > Solanaceae > Nicotiana > Nicotiana knightiana. The sequence goes on along the minus strand of ML423440.1, from coordinate 76,990 downwards.
CAAGGTCTAAGGGATTAGTTAGAGGGAGTTGAATAAAGTAAAGAGCGACACATCACCGAGTTTGAAATAGAAAGACATCACTACTAAAAGGTGATCAATCGGTTAGAGGGGGAGTTACTAGAAGTTAGGTTCCAGAGAGATATGGCCTTGGAGCGCGAGCATGATGTGTTGGATCTAGCCAAAACTCGTGGTCAGCAAAATCAAGAGGTGTAATTGGCTCAGGAGCACATTAAGGTAAAGATCCTTGAGGTAGCCACATATACCTCCCGAGCTTGCAGGAGTTGCCAGGGAATGACACTTGAACGGTTTGCTGAAGTATCATTGAACGTCACCCGTCATATATCTGCAGATTTAGAGAGGATATACCGCGACATTGGGGCTCAGCCGCAGGAATAAGCTCCATGACTATAATAATGCAGGTGGATTCTCCTGAAGATTTTTTTTAAGTTGGCAGTCCACTTTGACTATTTCTTTGAGGTCTTTAAGTCTGTGAGAGTCTTTTGTTGTTTTGAGTCTTGTTATTTTCCCTTTTGTTTTAAAAAGTCTGTTTGAGTCAAACCTAGTCTTTTTTAAATGGTTATCTTTATGTAATTCTTGTTATTGAGTCTTGTATCAAAAAAAAAATTGAAAATCAATGAAAAAGATTTATGTTTGTTTTGTAAATAAAAATAACAAATGGCCGTGTCCCTGAACTACGTAATGATCTGATTCATGCGGCGACATGATACGTAGGCAACCTCTAAAATGTTCGATCGAAATATTTCAATGAGTTTAAAATGAGGGAACAAAACGATGCGAGGTAAAAGAAAAGCGAAAAAAAATGAGAAAGAGAGAAAAAAAATTAATTGAGAGCGTCAATAAGCAGCAACCTTATAAGTCGGGATGAACCATTAAGCCTTCCAAAAGAATGTTAGAAATGCTGACAATGTTAGGAACATGACATATTACGTGTGATTCATATATGTAAAATGATTAACCCTAACACGTTTGTTGTCTCTTATATAGTAAGATGAAGGTGGTTGGTTTGTGGTGAATCTGGCAACACATCATTACTTCACCAGATCTAAAGGAAAGGTACCGATGACTAATAATTATGAAATAGAGTTGGTCAGTGATGACCCCCATGGTCAGTCAGTTGAGCAAGAGTCGGAGGAAGTAAGAAAATTAAAACAACAATTTTCTGATATATTCCAAGCTTGGGCTCCGATCAGTCTCCACCTCAGGGTCCCCCAGAAAGAGCTTCCAATATACCCCTGGCTACTCAACCACCGCTCCATGCAACGAGCGATCACATTCTACCACCAGGGTATGTGAAAAACTACAGCTTCCATGCCGCCCCTGGTACCTCTAATGTGCGACCTCTAGCCGCACCGGTCAGGAACACCCCTCTTGTTGTGTTTGGAGCACTGGTATATACAATCCTGCCACCAGCTCCTGTGATAAGGCCAAACAACGCGCCACCATCTCATGCTTACGATAGCCAATACTACTCTCCAAATATGGTTTTCAGGTTCTCGGCTTCATACAATCAGACTCCTCAGTACGAGTCACCAGTGGAAAATGTAAAGCCTGCAAAGAAGGCGAGCCAAGTGAGATGGCCAGAAAAATGAAAAGTCTTGAACAGAACATAAAGAACATACAGGAACTAGGTGGTCACAAAAGTGTATCGTTCAGTGATCTATGCATGTTCCCTCACATCCATTTACCACCAGGGTTCAAGACCCCAAAATTTGAGAAGTGTGATGGACAAGGTAACCCTATCACCCACTTGAAAAGGTACTACAACCAGCTGACAGGTGCATGTGGAAAAGAAGAATTACTGATGGCTTATTTTGGGGAAAGGCCTTCGTCAAACAATTCCTGTACCACATAGATATTGCACCAGATCACAACTTCCTGTCCAATATGAAGAAAAAGCCGACCAAAAGCTTTAGGAGTATGAAATCAAGTGGAGGGATCAAACGGCTAGAGTCAAGCCACACATGGATAACCATGAGTTGATCATTATTTTTCTGGAGGTTCAATTGCCTGATTACTTTTAGAACATGATGTCCGTGATGGGTAGACCTTTTGCAGAAGCAATTAAAATATGGGAGATGGTCTAAAGTGGCCTCAAGACTGGCATAATTGTAAGTCAAGTTGCTCTCAAAGACACTACCCAAGCTGTCCAAAATGGGTTGGGAAGCTTGGAAAATAGAAAGAAGAGAGAAGGGTCCATGATGACTTCGAGATCCAGGGAAGTTCGAAGAGGGGCATGACACCCTTAAGTGCAAGTTCATCAGGGGAAATCCAGCTACCCTCAACATTATTATCCTCCGCAAATTCCTCAATACTCTATGGGCCAACCACAATATACAGTGTTCAATGCTCAATCTTATGCTTGGCCTCCCAATCAGCAAGTATGGGCACCAGCTCCAAGGATCCCCAAGACTTAGCAGCAAAATTTTTGGGCACCCTACAATGCTCGTCCCAGACAAGATAATGGTCGAGAGCAGCAACCGGCAGAAAAATTCACTCCATAGGCTGAATCATACTCTAGTCTATTCTAGAAGCTGAAGCAAATAGGCGTGATTGGACCCATCGATCCCCACCATATGCATCCTGATTCACATGTATTTCAAGAAAATACTAGATGTGAATATCATTCACGTGCCCGGGGCATATCACTGATGACTGTTGGACTCTGAAAAGAGCCATAGAAAGACTAATTGCTGAAAAATTGATTGTAGTGGCAAATGACGAGGACCCTCATAATGTGACCAACAACCCCTTGTCAGTACACAATGATGTTCACTTTGTAGGAATGATTGGCTGAGATCAAGAATACAAGCCGACTGGTCGAGCAGAAATGACAGCAGGAACGATTCAAGAGGGAACAAAACTGGAAGTCGGTCCAAGCCGAGATGTGCCGTTGATTGTGAAAGGCGCCCTGAGCTTAGAAAAGGTAACTTTATTTGTTCCCAAGGACTTGATATTAAAAGTTTGCTCCAATGTTCCAAGCCCAAGGTTGTATGTCCTTGGAGGCTACCCCAACACAAAGAAGAATCAGGGTTGTACGAAGGGTATAATAGAGCCAATCACAATCAAACCTGTCATGCAACCCCCTGTGACGAACATGAAAACCATTCCTTGGAACTACAACAAAACTGTGATGACTTACAAAGGCAAGGGAATCATAGAAGAAGTGGGGGAAACTGGAGGTTTGGCTTGATGGGGGAGGTGTTACTCTCTAGAAGAGTTGATAGTCCAAGAAAATTAGAGAAGGCCAATTACCAATAAAGAAACCGATCACTGAAGAAGAGGCAGAAGAGTTTTTGAAAAAGATGAAAGTTCAGGATTACTCAATCATTGACCAACTGAGAAAGACTCCTTCCCAAATTTCTCTACTATCTCTACTCATACATTCAAACGAGCATGCTCGTGTGCTAATCAAGATTTTGAACGAGGCACATGTCTCAGGGAAGACCACAGTGAATCAAGTAGTGAAGATGGCCAACATATTTTTTGAGGTGAACAGAATCACCTTTACTGATGATGAACTCCCCGAAGAAGGAGCCGAGCATAACAGGGCTTTACATTTGACTGCTAAATGTGAGGGGCACTACGTAAAGCGAGTCATGGTTGATGGAGTCTCTAGCATAGAGACCTCTCTCCACCTTTCAAAGCATGAAGATCAATATAGACAGAATCCGACCCAGCAATGTACGAATACGGGCTTTTGATGTCTTAGCGAGAGATACCCTTGGGGAGATCAACCTCACCATGATGATTGGGCCGGTTGACTTTGAAATTGTTTTCCAAGTAGTTGACATGGATATTTATTATAACTTTCTTCTTGGAAGGCCATGGATCCATACAGCCCGAGCTGCGCCATCCACTTTGCATCAGATGCTCAAATTCGAACATGACAGGTAAGAGATTATTGTTCATGGGGAAGACAAGTCGTCCATTTATAAAGACCCGTTAGTCCCCTGTATTCAGGCCAATGAAGGGTGTGAGTCTATTGTCTATTAGGCTTTTCAAGTGGTTGTTGTGGACCATGTTGAGGAAGGAAAGCCCATTCTGCATCCTCGTCTTTCTGCCACATCTGTAATGGTGGCTGCATTTATGCTGAGACAAGGTTATGAGACAGCAAAAGGCTTGGGGAATTGTTGCAAGGAATTTCGGAGCCCATTTCTCCATTCAGTAACCATGGTACTTTTGGTTTAGGCTTCAGGTCAACACAAGCAGACAAATACAAATCCAAGCACCACAAAAAGCATGGATGGGTCTTGCAACAACCTATCTCTCACATTTTCTACACTTTTGTCAAGCCACGACTCCAATAAAGTCAAAATTCCTCGGCGCAAGCAAACATTGACGAAATTTTCCATGGACTCAGCCAAATGTTTTCTGAAGTGAATATGATCCAGGATGATGAAGGAACTAGTCGTGCCGATATGCAACTAATTGGCCCAGAAACCATGCTCAACAATTGGGAAGCAACTCCTCTCCCCATAAGGAAGGATTCTTGTTTTGTTAATGCCGACTTTAATAACATGACATGCATGCGGAATTCACGCTTAGATCTTAAAAAGCTGTCTCGAAATAATGCATCAAGAGGTAGAATATGACGAAGATGAGGCTGTTGAGGAAATAAAAAAAGAGTTGGATCAATTTGAAAACAAGCCTAAACCCAACCTCAATGAAACTGAGACCATTAATATTGGAAATCATGAAGATGTTAGAGAGACAAAGATCAGCATTCACACTGGGAAAAAAACCTAGAGATGCCTTGATTCAACTTTAATTTGAATACAGAGATGTGTTTGCTTGGTCTTATGATGACATACCGGGTTTAAGTTCAGATCTAGTGGTTCATAAGCTTCCCACGTATCCTAATTTTCCACCAGTCCAACAAAAGCAACAAAAATTTAAAACAAACATGAGTGATAAAATCAAAGAGGAAATGATGAAACAACTGAGCTCCAATGTGGTCAGAGCTGTCCGATACACCACCTGGGTGGCAAATGTTGTGCATGTGCCAAGGAAGGATGTAAAACTACAGTCTGTGTTGACTACAGAGACCTAAACAAATCAAGTTCAAAGGATAATTTTCCTTTGCCAAACATCCACATTCTCGTATATAATTGCGCAAAGCATGAGATACAGTCGTTCGTGGATTTCTATGCTGGGTACCACCAGGTTCTAATGGAAGAGGATGATGAAGAAAAGACCTCTTTCACCACTCCATGGGGTACTTATTGTTACAGGGTCATGTCATTCGGTTTGAAGAATGCATGGGCAGCTTACATGAGGGCCATGACCACCATTTTCCACGACATGATGCACAAAGAGATCAAAGTATATGTCGATGATGTCATCATAAAATCAAAGACACAGGTTGATCACGTGCGCAATTTGAAAAAGTTCTTTGAACGGCTTCAAAGGTATGACTTTAAGCTTAATCCAGCCAAGTGTGCATTTGGGGTTCCATCTGGGAAACTCCTCAGTATTATAGTCAGCCGGAGAGTCATCGAATTGGATCCATCTAAGATAAAGTCCATTCGAGATTTACCACCTCCGAAGAACAAAAAGGAAGTCATGAGTTTGCTTGGGAGGTTGAACTATATACATAGGTTCACTTCTCAACTCACAACCACTTGCGAGCCCATCTTTAAGTTGTTGAAAAATGACGCTGCTATCAAGTGGATAGATGATATCCAAAAAGCTTTTGACAGGATCAAAGATTATCTGTCAAAACCCCCTGTACTCGTCCTAGCTGAACCCGGTAGGCCTTTGTTTTTATATCTATCGGTAATGGATAATTCATTTGGATGCGTTCTGGGGCAACATGATGCAACAGGCAAAAAGAAACATGCAATCTATTATTTGAGCAAGAAGTTCACCAATTATGAGGTTAAGTACACCCTTTAATAAAGGACATGTTGTGCCTTGACTTGGGTCGCTCAGAAGCTGAGGCATTATCTCTTGTCCTACAATACTTACCTCATATCCAGAATGGATCCTTTTAAGTACATCTTTCAAAAGAAAATGCCCACGGGCATGCTCGCAAAATGGCAGATTCTGCTCACAGTGTTCGATATCGTATATGTCACTCGCATTGCAATGAAAGCACATGCGTTTGGAGGATCATTTGGCAGAGAATCCAGTTGATGATTATTACAAGCCACTGAGCACATACTTCCCATATGAAGAGGTCAACTCAATAGAGGAAGTAGTTCTAGATGACAGCCACGTGTGGAAAATGTATTTTGATGGGGCTGTCAATATCAAATGAGTTGGTATCGGGGCAATCCTTATCTCACCTATTGGATAACATTACCCTGCAACGGCCCGACTTAGATTATTATGTACCAATAATATGGCAGAATACGAAGCTTGTATCATGGGTCTGAAAATGGCCCTCAATCTGGATGTGCATGAACTATTGGTTATGAGAGATTCTGACTTGCTTATCCGGCAAGCCCAATGCGAACGGGAAACTCGAGACATCAAGCTTATTCCATACAGACACTATGTGAAAGACCTGAGCAAAAGATTCAAAACCATCGAGTTCAGGTACATTCCCAGGTTTCACAACGAGCTAGCTGACGCCTTGGCTACCTTAGCCTCGATGCTCCCTTATCCAGGAAACACTCATATTGATCCATTGGAAATCTAAGATCAACACAGTTACTGCAACACTATTAAGATAGGACCACATGGTGAACCATGTATCATGACATAAAATGATTCCTGAAAACAAGGGAATACCCAAAGCATGCCAAGGGAGATAAAAAAAAGAACTATAAAGCGTCTCGCCGGCAGTTTCTTCTTGAATGGGTAAATTTTGTACAAAAGGACCCTAGATTTGAACTTGTTGAGATGCATAGATTCCACAGAAGCTGAGCGGATCATGAGTGAAGTGCATTCGGGGGTGTGTGGACCTCACATGGATGGATATGTTTTGGCGAAGAAGATTCTGCGGGTAGGGTATTATTGGCTTACCATGGAGCGAGATTGCTTCAGTTTTGTGCGCAAGTGTCACCAATGCCAGATTCATGGGGACCTGATTCACTTGCCACCTACGGATTTGCATCCCATGTCCTCTCCTTGGCCTTTTGTTGCTTGGGGAATGGATGTAATTGGGCCAATTGAGCCAAAGGATTCAAATAGGCATATATTCATTTTGGTTGCAATTGATTACTTCACCAAATGGGTGGAGGCCGTCACTTTCAAAGCAGTCACCAAGAAATCAGTGGTGTCCCAAAGACCATTATCACTTACAATGGAACCAATCTAAATAGTCATTTGATGAAGGAGGTATGCGAGCAATTAAAAATTAGGCATCACCATTCTACCCCTTATTGGCCAAAAGCCAATGGAGCCGTTGAAGCGGTGAATAAGAGCATCAAGAAGATTCTTAGGAAGATCCTTATCTGTTGGTATATGGAACGGAAGCTGTAATACCGGCTGAAGTTGAAATTCCCTCCCTTCGGATCGTTGTGGACTCGGATATTGAAGATACATAATGGGTAAAGACCCGATTAGAATAACTAATGTTGATTGATGAGAAACGGCTAGCAGCAGTGTGCGTTGGCCAGTTATACCAGCAAAGAATGGCACGCGCTTACAACAAGAAAGTGCGTCCGACGCACTTCGAGGTAGGCCAATTCATTTTGAAACGCATTCTTCTACACCAAGTAGAAGCTAAAGGAAAGTTCGCCCCAAACTGGCAAGGACCCTACATCATCAAGAAAGTGTTACCAGAAAGGGATTTGCACTTGGTATATGAAGAAGGATGGGTACCAGACATGACTATTAATGCAGATGCAATCAAAAGATATTATGTCTGATATATACCCACTGTGGAACTTTTGCGCACGATTTTCTCTGATCGAGATGATGAATGATATCATTGCTCGCTATTCCAAATAGGTTTCACCCTTTTGTTAACTCTTTTGAGTTGTATTTTTCTTCTTTGTTTTTCACTTTTTCGAACCTGTGTACTTGCAAAAACAAAAAAAGAGAAGAAAAAAAAAAGAAAAAGAAGAGAAAAAAAGAAGCCAAACAATAAATCTTCAGAGTTGTTAAACTACGCCCGGCCTGATTCCGAAAGGATACGTAAGAAGCCTTACCCGGGGTTCGGTCCCATCACAACAAAAAATCCATATTCCCAATACTCCAAAACTGGAGTAGAAGTTTGTTTTATTTTGCGGTTTTTCTGTAGAAACGGTTCCAAAAGTTGTAATTCAGTTCAAGGTTCTCTACACCTTTTCCCTGTCAAGAACTTTTGATCGATCTTTGAGAATATTTCAAGTCCCCAGGGGCGTTGGGAAACCTTTCGTATGTCGTATATTATTTGAAAAAAAGAAGAAGAAGAAATGAGAGATTCTTATCGGTGAAAAACCGTATGGGCATTGTAAGGCGACAGTGAGCAGAGAAATGAGAGAATCTTATTGGTGAAAACTCAAATGGGCACCATAAGGCAACAATGAGTAGAGAAATGAGAGTGGTCAGTTAGCGAAAACCCGCAAAGGGCGCTACTAGCCGAATGAGGGTCTTCGATACCCCTGCATGAGCACAACCAAGACCATTTCAAGATGAACATTTGCGATGTATTTTGAGAATTAGACAGCTTAGAAGGATCATGCGTCCAGTCCAAAATGCATGATTCATTGAAGTTGACACATACCTCCAGATAAGTTTCCCTATTCCTTTCCCCGTAAGGGACACCTTTTGTTTAAGCACAATTTTATTTTCAATTATTCTTCTAATTTTACCCATAATTTTTCTTTGAGTCCCCTTCGGTCTAATCTTGCATCAAAATTGAAGCAAAGAAATGGCTGCAAAACTGGCTACAATTTCCCCGTAATATCGAGCACAATTTGGGGCATATATGGCATTGATGAAGGCAAATCCATCTGTGACTCATTTGATAAGGTGAAATAAGTGTCTCAAAGAAACTGAAAAGGTCGCCTAAGCAAGACCTTCTTCATGAGAAAAGTTGATAAGCACTACGGGTACAAACTGGTACTGGATGAAAGACAACTGAGTTTGATTTTAAAAGGAAAAATTGCCTTGCCTTAGAGACAAGGGTTATCGGTACTATGGACATTCGAGCATGAAAAAGTCATGGGCAACGTCGAAAAACAACATCTCCAGAATACAAAACAGAGTATCCGAGCACCTCGGTACAACACTGATAGAATCAGTTCTTCAACAGCGGAGTTACCGTGAATTCAAACTACAACAAGGCATCAAGGCCACAAACCAACTACCACTTTGAAAACTCACAAATTTTTCTTTGTCTGAAGGAGGAACAAAGAAGTGCAGAATGGCGATTCTCAAAGGAAATCACACCAAACGTAAGCTCCTTAAAATCTCCATTTTTCTTTTATTTTCAGTATTTATCACTAATGTTTACACCTCCCATTTTAATAGCTTAACTCAGGTAGAACCGTTCGCCTAGGGGGATCCAGCTCATAGTTCCGGGTAGAAGCACTCTTCGCTCAGGTTGTTTTACGTAGCTTAACTCAGGCATAATATTTTTGCCTAGAGGGATCCGCTCATAGTTCCAGGTAGAAGTACTCTTCACCCAGGTTGTTTTACGTAGCTTAACTCAGGCAGAAACTTTTCGCCTAGGGGGATCCAGCTCATAGTTCCTCCTAGAAATACTCTTCACTCAGGTTGTTTTATGTAGCTTAACTAAGGCAGAACCATTTCACCTAGAGGGATCCAGCTCATAGTTCCGGGTAGAAGTACTCTTTACCCAGGTTGTTTTACGTAGCTTAACTTAGGAAGAACTTTTATGCCTAGGGGATCCAGCTCATAATTCCGGGTAGAAGTACTCTTCGTTCAGGTTGTTTTGTGTAGATTAACCTGGGTAGAACCTTTTCGCCAGGGGGGTCCAGCTCATATTTCCGGGTAGAAGTACTCTTCGCTCAGGTTGTTTTGTGTAGCTTAACCCGGGTGGAACCTTTTCGCCTAGGGGTATCTAGCTGATATTTTCGGGTAGAACCATTCTTTGCTCAGGCTGTTTTACATAGCTCAATTCAGGTAGAACCTTTTCTCCCGGGGGATCCAACTTATAATTCCTGGTAGAAGTACTTTTCGCTAGGGTGTTTTACGTAGCTTAACTTAGGTAGAACCTTTTCGCCTAGAGGGATTCAACACTTTATTAGTAATACATGGTACCAACCCCTGGTTACACCACTCCTCAGTAATACAGGGTGCCAACCCCTAGTTACACTCCTTTCAGTAATACAGGGTACAAATACCTGGTTGCACTCCTTTCAGTAATACAGGGTACCAACCCCTGGTTACACTCCTTCTCGGTAATACAGGGTGCCAACCCTTGGTTACATTCCCCTCTAGTAATACAGGGTGCCAACCCCTGGTTACATTCCCTTTCAGTAATACAAGGTACCAACCCTGGTTACCTTCCCTTTCAATAATACAGGGTATCAACACCTGGTTACATATCCTCTTGGTAACGTAGAGTACACAATCCCTCGTTACAAATTTTATCTCCTTCGACTTGTTTATGTTACTGTTTTTGCTTGCCTTTCAAAAAATTAGATAGTTTATAGCTTTCGCTGATAACTCAAAAAATTTTCCTAGTCCAGACTGGGACAAAATTTTTTTGTTTGTTTTGTTCGTCTTTCATGGTTTTGCATGCCCCGCCGCAGAGCACAGGTTGTGACAATCGGAGCTTGAAGTTTCAGTTATCATCAGAAGGACAATCACAGGATAGTTGGAGTTAACTTTGACAATGTGTCAGCAACCCAGCTTCTCAAGATTCATCTTCTCAAATTTTGATCCAGAGAGCAAGCAATCGAGATTGAGTCATAATCTTTTCTTCAAAGAGAATCAAGATCCAATCTAAGGTCAACACAAGCGAGCAAGTTAAGAATCAAGATTTGACTCCAGAAGACACATAGATAGGAATTTTGTAAATCTTAGCTTGTAGGAATATGTAGTTCTCTTCTTATTTTGATCTAAGCAACAAGTAACAGTAGCAACAACAACAGTAGCTGCAACAGTCTTAACTCCAGTTTTCGATAGTCGCAACTACCAAATTTTCTCAGAACTACACCGACATGATTCCTTTATAACCAAGGATATGTAGGCAACATCGAAAGTAAGGTTCATTCATCTTTTTCAAAAATGCTTTCACTAGAGTCATGGTGAGAAAAATTAGTCATGACATTCACTATCATTGCACGAAAACTCTTCATGTTCTCGATCAAAGAGGGGCAGTTGTAAATGCCTAATTTTTTGCTCTTTCTTCTTTTTTCTCTTTGATTATATCTTTTAGCATTATTGAGTGTGTATTTTTATCTTTTATTTTTTATTTTTTAGAATTAGTTTATTTTAAATAGTTGATAAAGGGGATAAATTATTGATCTAGCCATTTTAAAGACAAAAATCGGCCCAATTTTGACCAAAATCGGCGGCCCAGGTTTGTGGTATGATAGACGCCTAAAAACTACGTCGTTTTGATAAGTGAAGTGAGATTAAATCTATTCCGTTCATATCACTTTGATCTAAGGGTTCCAATTCACTCTCCACTCCATGTATATAAGGCCTCAAGATCAGAAAATTGGCCCCTATTTTTCCCTATTCTCATTTCTTCTTCCTCTCTCCTCACTCTCTCATCTCTCTGTCTCTCCGCCGCACCCCACGGTGGCTCTGCCGGCCGAAAATCGCCCACCGGCAGCGGACCTTCTCTAATCTACCCCATTTATTCACCATCTCTTTGTCTCTTCCTCCTCTTTCCAAATCCAAATCCCAATTTCCTGAATCCTCTCCAAACTCCACAAATCTGGCCAAATCCGAAACTCTAGCCACCCAAAATTTCCTCTTTTCTTTCTCAAATTAGTGACAAATACGGACACCTAACCCCACAAAACCTATATAAACGTGCACTTTCCCTATAATTTCACCCCAAAAAATGCTCCGCCGCCTGTCAGCCACCTCCGGCGGCCACCCGACTGTCCCTTCTCCATTGCCACACCATTGTCACACCATTTGTCCTCTATTTTAGCCTAGCCGTGACCCAAGAACACACGTTTCTTTGTAGTATGATGCTGATTTCATTGAATTTAACGTCTACCACAATGAAACAAGCGTTTCAAGGTTGGACAACCGCTGCCCGAGGCCCCTCGACATGTTCTCGTTGATCTATTTGGCCACACATGCCTCTCAATTTGGTATAAACTTGAACTCAAATCTTTTCATCCATGTTTCGAACTTTTGTTGCACCACTATTTTATCGTAGTTTCTATGTAGTGTAAATTTACCAGCGATCATTTTAGTTAGCTCTTAATCTTGTTTCTGATTTTTATTTTTTTGTTTAACTTAACTAATTATTCTAGTTTGCCTCATTGTTAATATGTTTTTGCTTTGTGTTAGTCGTTTGAGTCTCGATTTCATGTTTAGTGTTTCTGATTTCATTTTTGTTTAAGATCGTGAGTTTTATGAATGTCTTCATTGATCAGTGCATCATTTTGTTTAATTTTAGTTATGTTTTCTTTCTATCTTAGTTTGGTTTGAATAACATGGTTGGTACTGATTTATTTAAAAGCTGAAGAGTAGATGAATAATCATGTATTAGGGTACATTAGCAACTTACTTCTAGTGTTAGGGTGGCTGAAATACTCCCTTTTACCCCATGCTTCTGCCACAGTTGTTGAAGGACTGTCCTTTCCTCTTTTGAACAGTTTTTAGCACACAAAAGTGAGTCTTTTGAGTAGTTTTTTGGGGAACAAAAGTCAGTGCTTTTGGACAGACTTTTGGGGAACCAAAAGTTGTCCAAAAGTGACTTTCTTTGCTTACTTAAGGGCTGCTCCTTTCATATTTTAAGAACACGGAGAAAACATCTTTACAGTCTAAAAGAACGAAAAACTTGAGAACTTTGAGTGATATTTTCTAGAGAGTAAAAAATCTTCTAGGATATACATAGTTCTTGAAGTCATTTTTAGTTTCTTTCTTCTTTGAAAGTTGTTGCGTTTCTGGGTTTTCATTACTGCCCGATTTTCACTGTCTCTTTACGGCTGTTGTTGTTCTGTTTTGGCTGCTATTTCTCCTTGCTTTTCCTGATGTCTTTGCTGTTAAATTTCTGCTACTGTACTGCTGTATTTCAGCATTTCAGGTAATTCTTCATCCTTTGTAATGCAGATTTTAATAGCAATTGGTGAATATTTGAGCATGTTTAGCTTTATTTGAAGCATCTTCAAGGAAATTTGCAATATGGATGGATGTTGAGATTTCAATCTTGAAATCACGCTTGGGATCATAATGTTAAACATTTGACTTTGCTATTTTTTTTATTTTTATTTTTTTCTTCATAGTATTTCTCTGTTGGACTTTGAGTAATATTTCATGACAAACTTGATCATGTTGTAGAAAAGGAAAATGTCAAAGCTTAATGAAGATTTTGTCTAAATGAACAAAATGTGTTGGTCTTTTTTGTGTGTGTGAAAAAGAACCACATTTGGTGTAAGTTCTTTACCCTTCTCTTTGTTGGAAGTTTTATTGGAAGTATACTGTCAAAGGTCCATAATGATCCGTTTTATTACTCCACTATAGGAGTAAATATTTATTCCTTTCTTGACTTTCATACTTATGTTGTTGACTCTTTTAGTAAAGTTTTTTAGGTTTTGTGAAAGTTGGAGTTTACTTAAGATACACAAACAGTACAGGTTGGTCAATTTTTGAGATTAGGGTTGTTATTTGAATGTTTGAAATTAATAGGATTGGGACAACAACAACAAGTGCCCAATGAGCTGACTTGCTTGCCCATTCTCGTTCAAGGCAAGCTAGCACACCCCTTTAACATGAAGTTCATTCTTTTTCTTTAAATAATAGTTGGCCCAATGCCAATTAATGAGTTGAGGCCCATATTTTCCTCAAATAAGCTGCTAGCCCAATATTTATGTAGCAACTAATAAACATCTCATTGCCCATAATATCATAGTTGGAGTTAATATTTAATTGTTAGTTTAGTGAGACTAATTCTTAAAATTTGACTCTTTTGTAGTAATTACTTATTAAAAAAGAGAGATTCTTTTTATATTTAAAGTAAATTAATCACTCGATCACAAATATTCATGACTAACTCAGAGGCTTGAAGATAAATAATTTCGTCTTAACCAATGTCGGGAAGACCCGCTTCGGAATAAAGACATAAATAAAATGGCAAAGTCGTGTTTCAATTCTTTAAAATAAATTAAAATTTTCTTATTTTATTAACTTCGAGTAGGCTCCAATAGAGGGCTCTCATGGGATGTAGTCCACAGGTCTTCTCGGGATTGGGGTTCCCTTTACCGGGATTTTCCCTTGGCAGATAGCGTAGAAGCACTTGATCTTGTTGCCTCAAACCTTTCTAGGGCGTGACCCCTATCCTAACAGAATGACTTTCCCTTCCATGCGCTAAGCTGGACTGAGCGATCCAATTAAAGGCGGGGGTAAATTTCACAAATAGTCATATAACTATGATTTTTTTTCAATAAAGTCTTATAACTTTGTGTTCTCACACAAAAATCATATAACTATGAATTCTTTTCACCAAAGCCATATAACTATGTTATCACACACAAAAATCATATAAAACTTTTACTAACTCATACAAAAATCATAGTGATCGGAAAATATAATATTTCAGTAGTATTTTCTTATTTGTGATTTTTTAATTTTTGTTTCAAATCTAATAGATAATAATCTAATTAAAATCGAGATGACCCAACCCGGCCTGGCCCATCCGACCCTATACTCATATATATAAATTAAAATTAATACTAAAAGTAAATAGTAAATCCTTCAAAACATGATAGTTCTATCTTTAATTTTCTTTCTAGATTTTTATTCAAATTGATATCATTTTTATTTCAAGTGCTCTCTAATTATACCTTTTATTTATTTTATTTTTTTGTCAGAATCTCATGCATTCCGAACTAAGTTACTTATGGTGGAAGAATTCATTTTTAGTATTATTTTTTAACTTACGTATATGGGTATTGGGCTGGTTTGGGTTGGGTCATTCCTATTTTAAGGGAAAATATTAAATTAACCGTTCGGCCGAAACTAATTACATTTTCTAGTTATATATATATATATATATATATAATATTTTATCAGCTCTTATTTTTGTGAGCGGCTAAAAATATACTCATATTTCTCCTATTACTATCGGAATCATTTTAGATTGAAAATAAAAATAAAAAAACGTAAAATAAAAAATACTATCGGAAAATTTGTTTTTCGACCACTTTGATTTTCGTGTGAGTTAGTGAAACTTTTATGATTTTTGTGTGTGAAAATAAAGTTATATGACTTTGATGAAAAAAGTCATAGTTATATGACCATTTGTGAAATTTACCCTCAAATCAATATGTTCTAAGAAGTAAGATTAAAATATCAATCTATCGAGATTATTGATCTCATACCAACTCCCATCGATAGAATCACTTTTCCGAGAAAATACGAGACATCTAAATCATACAAGTAAATAGAACTGACATTGTTTCAAGTCATACTAAGAGTGCATTACAATAAAATCAGTGAGAACTGAACTCATATATATTGTGTTTGAAACTCACTATCACTAGACTATAAGGGTTGATAGTGTTTTGAAGGGTATGTTGTATAATAAGCTGTTTGTGCGCAGCTTTGTATTCTATAGTGTACTTTTGGTTATAACTNATATTGTGTTTGAAACTCACTGATACTACTAGATTATAAGGGTTGATAGTGTTTTGAAGGGTATGTTGTATAATAAGCTGTTTGTGCGCAGCTTTGTATTCTATAGTGTACTTTTGGTTATAACTCAGATTAATTTTTTCCCAAGGGCCTTTGTCAAGCTCATCTACAAGTTTATTTTGAAAGGTACGTTGTGTATGATCAAGATTATCATTTAAACTTTTTATTTAGCTTCTCGGTTGGCAAATACTATAGAAATCTTCCTATATATTTTATTACTTGGATATATAGTTAATTAATTCCGGCATATTAATATTTTTCTGGAGAATATCCAACAATAGTTTAATACTTAGGAGTAAGCATGCATGAACAATCGAATTTGCAAAATATTCTTCAATAACTTTAGGATAAGTTATTATTTAAGATAGCAAAGGAACTGAAATAGTTTAGTACGGTTTTTCAAACCCACATCGATAGAACCTTAAAGATAAAGACTTGAGTTGCACAATAAAAGAAGAGGCCCATGCACTAAGAAAAGCATACCTTTCTCGGCCTTTTGGCTAAGATCAAGTGTAGTATCTGTTCTTATCAGTTTAATATCTGATATGTGGGCCATCGGCTCACACGATATTAACTCAATTTTTTAAGGGGGAAGGCTCGTCAAGGTAGCTTGCTACTTGGGCCTTCGTGCGTCGCCCTGGTCTTGCACTATTGCTTGGGCCTGGCACACCCCACCAAAACAAGTTTAAATATTTAATGTTCAGGCTGGCTTAACTTTTAGTTTAGAAGGATGAATATGTAATGGAAGACTTTGGTATGTATATTGATGAGCTTCCTCCTCTTCCTGTTGTTACGATATCATCACGAAGTATTTCTACACTACTGATATTAATTGGCACATTTTGCGTTGTGTGTTTTTTGTATCAGATTACGCCTTATAGCTAGATAAGCTCTTGCTTATTTTACTTCTCAATTGCATACATAGTGATGTCTTGACCTCTGGTTATGGTATTAATCCTTTTAACATCATGAATTGTTTCAATAAAATTGATGTTAATTATATTTTGGTTACATTTCCCCTATTGGGAGCTTTCTACATAGTTGTACTAATATAGAAAATCATCGAAACGCTAGATTCTTAGTGTCTACAATGTGTGTTTGTGTTTGCTTTATGCAAGCTAATTTTGCTCGGAGTATTAAAGGCGGACCTAGGATTTGAAAGTGGTTGAGGCATCACTATCAAATAAAAATAGAGCAAATGCTAGAGTGAGAATCATACTCACACAGTGGCGGAACAATTTATTCGAGCTTGTCTTCTTAGCGATATTGAACAATTATGGCGGAACCTTAGTTCTTTGTGGGATTCGACTCCGGACTTTTAGACTGGATTATATTTACAGCCACCGCTTATTCTTTTCAGGACTAGAGTTGGGCGTGATCAAGAATCATACTCAGACAATGCACTAAAATTCGAGCAATTCCGCTGCATAAGTTTTGAGTTTTAAGGTACCAATTATTGATATATATATATATATATATATCCCCTACCCTATGTCGAGCTAATTGGAGGGTGGATTACAATACGTCGAGAAAAACATATAGTATCTTTTTTTTTTGCACCAAATAATAACTTTATGCATTCTTGAATAATAAACCATACATGCTTGAGGTTACTGATAATAGGCTAAATTCACGTAGTTTAGCGTATATTTATACTCCAACTTAATGATGCTTCACTGTCTTAGGAATGTTAAATGATGTTAAAATGGCTCTACTTGTGGATTTTATGTTTCGCAGGAGGAAAGTGTGCTTATGAGAACCTAGGATGGTGTCAGGAAAAAATTGAAGGAGAAAGGCCCCTTGGAGTTTCTAACGTGTGAAAAGAAGGAAGAAATCGCTAAGGCAGACTACTAGTCCACTAGCGCAGTCATAGCGCGTCCACTAGCGCGGCCGCGCTAGTTCAGGTGTTTGAGGCAGAATGAAGTCCCATTAGTGCGGCCTTAGCGCGCCCAATAGCGCGACCGCAGCGCCTAATAGCGCGACCGCGCTAGCTCAGCAATCAGAGGCAGTACACTTAGCCATAAGCGCGACCGCGCTAGTCCAGTTCGCACATGTTATTTTCAGGGGTAAAATTAGAAACTTGGGACAATTCCACTTAACATATATAAGGTTCAACTCGCCCAAAAGAGAGGAATGTCAAGTTTTAAAGTCTTGTTCAAGGAACGCAAAAGCAAGAGGCAAGGAGGACAATTGGGCATCAAATCTCATCTTTCTTCCTTGTGTTTTTACCATTATTGATGGATTATTCTATTGTTGTTTTTAGCACAATTATGAGTAGCTAACTTTTTTAGTCTAAGGTTTTGGTGGAACCTGTTGAGGATGAATATCTTGTTATATTAATATAGTTTGCTTGGTTTTAATCTCTATTTGTTCAACTAAGTTCTTGTTGTAGTTGATTGAAGGGCCCTCAATTAGTTGTGCGTATTTAGTGTGTATCTATTCGGAAGAGAGTGCATTTAGGTAGTTTTTGAACAACACCACTCCCAAAGTGTAGGAGGGATCCATAACCGAGGGTTTAAAGGTTGGATTAGGGATAACGATACCTTGGGTGCAATCTAAAGTGAGCTATAATAAAAGATAGCTAGCGTAACTCGGGAGAGTGCGTCTAGTAAATTGCCGTAATTACTCGGGAGAGATTTACGGTAGCAAGATTGCTCATGATTGATAGAGATAATTAGGCCAAACTATATGAAATATACAAGAAGAGATTCCATCAACAGGGGAAACCATAACCTTAGATCTTTCTCGCATTTGTTTACAACCCAACAATAGTTATATTCTAGTTTAATTAATTTCATTCAGTTTTAGTTAGTAGAAACACCAACAATTGATATTCATAATATTTGGGAAGTTGATTACGAAGAATCGAGTGAGTCTAACAACGATAATTGATAGGTTAATTCCCTGTGGGATTCGACTCTGGGCAAAATACTCAAATTATATTTGCAACGTCCGCTTAGTCTTTTTATAAGACATAATTGGGCATTATCAAATTTTGGCACCGTTTTCGGGGAATTAACGGTGTTATCAATTACAGTTGGAAGAAATACAAATTTTTTTATTGTAGTCAATTTTCTTCATTTTCATCCATGCATTGAAATTTTAACGTTTGCTAACGTGGTTGTACAAGTGCATGCCTATAAACTCATTGAGAACTGATGAAGTGTTTGAAACCTTATCAGACCCCGAGAAAGTTTTCAAGGCCTTGAACCGGGCTAACCGAAAAAGCAAATAACAACCATCAACTGAACAACTTGAACCAGACATGGCAGATCTGGTAAACAACATGAACAATAATGGGGACGACGTGGTAGACCTAGTTGCGTAGGTAGTGGCACCTCTTGTGCCAGAGGCTCCTTTATATGACTGGGCACAACCCACGACGGAGAATTTGGCCATTGCGATAGTAGTCCCTCAGATACAGGCTGAGTCCTTTCAGATTACAAACAATATGCTGCACTTGCTGCAGAACAATGGACTATTTTCGGCGTTATACATTGAGGATACCCAACAACATTTGAAGAATTTCCTGTCGATTTTCAAAACTCAGAGGCAGTCAAACGTCACTCAGGAAGCAATAAAACTGCTGTTGTTTCCATTCTCAGTGACATGAGCAGCCCAAACTTGGCTGAACTCGCTCCCCATTAATTCCATTACCACATGGGAGGAGTTAGTTAAGCAGTTCATGAACAAATTCTATCCACCCAACAAGACAGCCCAACAAATTGATGAAATCTTGAGCTTCAGACAGAAGTCAACGGAAACATTGAAGGAAACATGAGAACGATTTAAAGGAATGTTGGTTATCTGTCCGCACCATGGTATTCCAGAGCAGATGTTGGGGCAACGTTTCTATATGGGTCTGGCGGATAGTGTAAAAACAAATGTAGATGCTTCAGCTGGTGGAGCATTCTTGAGCAAAACATGGAGAGAAATCCAGATCCTGCTTGATAAAATGACGCAGAATTTGGGGTGGACAACCAGGAATGCACCCATTACTCCAGTAGTTCAATCAGTGGCCTTAGATCCATCCAACACTCTTGCTGAAAATACGACCACCTTGATGTGATGACCCAAAAGGTCTCCTTCCATCTCACCTCTAATGTCAGATATGGATTTAGAATCAGGACTTTTGTAAATGAGTAGAGGGTGAGAAGTAGAAGTATGAGACTTATCGGTGGTGATGTGAAGGTTATATTACGGTTGTGATTGTTTCATCGGGCTTATGTGGGTTGGGGTGACGTGGGATCACCGGCGGCTATGTGTTGGAAGTATACCATCAGTGATTGGATGAGTTCAAGGTGAATCTTGGCACGTTCGAGGACGAACGTTTGTTTAAGAGGGGGAGATTGTGGTGACCCAAAATGTCATCCCTTTATGTGAAAAACTGATAAAAAGGATAATTTTGTATTAGGAATTTGAATAAAGTTGACTTCGGTCAACGTTTTTGGTAAACGGACCCGGACTCGAACCCGT
This sequence comes from Nicotiana knightiana, assembly GCA_005239525.1. Lineage (NCBI taxonomy): Eukaryota > Viridiplantae > Streptophyta > Magnoliopsida > Solanales > Solanaceae > Nicotiana > Nicotiana knightiana. The sequence goes on along the minus strand of ML423440.1, from coordinate 56,770 downwards.
GATTTGACGGTCCCGGAGGGTCCTTAGGAAAATATGGGACTTAAACGTATGCCCGAAATCAAATTCCGAGGTCCCAAGTCCAAGAACTGAATTTTTAAAACAAATTTTCTTCTGAAAATAAAAGAGGTTTTTGAAAATAAAATTATATGTGAAACCTGTGGTATCGGGCCCGTATTATGGTTCCGGAGCCCGATACAGGTTCAACATAATATTTATGCCATATCTGTGAAGTTTGGTAAGAAACAGACTTCATTAGATGTGATTCGGACCGTAAATGCAAAATTTAATGTTTAAAGAAGTTTTGAGGAATTTCATTGTGGTTTAATTCATCGTTTTAGTGTTGTTTTTTGTGGTTTGAAACCTCGAGAGAGTCCATGCTAGGTTATAAGACTTGTTCATGCATTTAGATGGGGTCCCAGGGGCCTCGGGTGTGTTTCGGATGGGTGTCGGGTCCATTTTCCTTATTTTTGAACAGCTGAAATTTTGCTTTCTGGTTTCTTTCTATGCGATCGCATAGTGTCTCTTTGGGGAAGCCCAGTTTTTCTTAATCGCGATCGCATAGACTACTTCGCGATCGCACAAATTGTAGACTTCACTCTACGCGATCGCATACACACGTTCGCGATCGCGGAAGTAAATTTTCCTCTTCTTCACAATCGCATCTTCACAATCGCGATCGCACAATGCTATTTTGGCAGTGGACATTTCTTCTTCTATGCGATCGCAATAATAGGCCCGCGATCGCATTGAACAAAAAGGTACCTGTGCAGTTTTACCCTTTCCTCTTCACGATCGCAAACCATATTCCGCGATCGCGATTCATTACACACCTGGGCATAATATAAGTTTACCAAAAACCGGGGTTTCACCATTTTTGACATATTTTGACTTCTAGGACTTGGTTTTGGGCGATTCCTTGTAGGTTTTTCACACAAATCTAATGTGTAAGTGCTCTTTCACTATAATTAATTATATATTTCATGAATTGGTTCTTGTGTTTATCATTTAATTTGTGTTTTGGGTTGAGGGAATTGTGGGTTTTGAAAGAAAACTTCTAAAATGTAAAATCCTGATTTGAAAGACCAAATGTTATCGAAATTTGATAAATTTAGTATGGGTGAACTCGTATCGAAATGGATAATAGGAATTTGTAAAATTTGTCGGGTTCCGAGGTGCGGGCCCGGGGGTCGACTTTTGGGTCGATTTTATAATTTTGTAAAGATTGAAACTTTATTATTCAAAATAGTTCCTTATACATTTATTGTGTATTTTGAAGTTGATTTAGTGGATTTGAGATGTCCGGAGGACTTTTCGCCGAGAAGTCCATTTTTGAGTATCGGGTTGTCGTCTTTAAGGTAAGTATCTTGTCTAACCTCGTGTGGGGAGAACTACCCCTTAGGATTGAGTCTTCTTTGTTGATTGTATTCCGTGTACGCGAGGTGACGAGTGCGTACTTGGACTTATTTGCTAGTTGATTGGCCTTTAGGGATTTGTAGATTCTTATGTTACCTGTGTATGAATTGAAATTGTTACATTTGAATCCTTGGTTGTTAATCTCATCCTTTCCTGCTTAAATTAGAATTACTTGCTTTTGGACTCCTTCGTTGGCTATTTGATCTTAATTGACTTAACTGAATATTTTACTGCTCTTATTTTCATGCTATATGTGCTTCCTAAAACTGCCAAATTGACTATATTAGTGTTATCTAGTTTATTAGCCGTTTAGCCGTAGTTAGAATATCTGTTCGTTGTTGTCAAGCACGGCCGTGAGTCTTAGATTATGATTTATATGATTTTTCTCCTTATGTGCTACTTGGGTCTAGTTGATAAACATTTATGTTGTTGATGTTTTCCTTGCTGTTGCCTATTACTGGGCCTTTGTTTAAGCTGAGTTTTATTCCGTGAACTTAACTGTTTAGGCGAGATTGGTTATAGTTGTTTTTCCTTGCCGGGATGATGTTGTATTCATTGTTGACTCCCTTGACGGGATGTTATGGTTTCTATTAGTGTTCGTGATGTTAATGATATTTTATGCATTGTTGACTCCCTTGCCGGGATTGTTGTGGTTTATGTTTCTTATTATTGATTGTCCTTGCCAAACTGTTGTTTATGTTATTTAGCACGAGGGGACATTCCGTGCCATGTTTATGTTATTTAGCACGAGGGGACATTCCGTACCATGTTTATGTTATTTAGTACGAGGGAACATTCCGTGCCATGTTTATGTTACTTAGCACGAGGGGACATTCCGTGCCATATTTATGTTATTTAGCACAAGGGGACATTCCGTGTCATGTTTATGTTTTTTAGCACGAGGGGACGTTCCGTGCCATGTTTATGTTATTTAGCACGATGGGACATTCCGTGCCGTGTTTATGTTACTTTAGCACGAGGTGACATTCCGTGTCGTGTTTATGTTATTTTTGCACGAGGGGACACTCCGTGCCATATTTATGCATTATTATTTTAATTATGATTACGATATTTCATTGAGAAGTATTATTGAAAAGTGATGGTTTCGAAAGGACTATAGTTTAATGACTTTTACATCGAAGGGATATTTGAAAAGCATTCGTTTTGCATAAAAAGATATTTGGAAGTCATTTATTTGGGAAAACATCATTGGAAATTTCGTATTTTTGAAAGAAACTATGATTTTGTATTTCACTCTTTTAAATATACTTATATATATATATTTAGAGAAAGTATGTTTCCAAAAGAGAGCCTCTATATTAAAATGAGCATATTTGCAAATTTTTTCCTACGAACCGCTGTTTAAAGGATCCCACCAGTTTTATGGACTTTAATTGCTATGGCTCAATGTGAACATATAGACGTAAAGTTGAGTTATTGGAGTTCTCTATTGCATTGTGTTTTCTTCCGGTTTGGGCTTGTTTTGATGTCCATCCTTGTGTGTATTCTTATGCTGTTTCGGTTAATTTTTTTAGTTTCCTTCCACATTATATCGACATTGTTGTAAATTGTTCCGTAAATTCGTAGATAGATGTAGTGTTCGATTATTTCTATATTCATTCAGTTATCTTGTTACACCAGTGGTGTCTTGACTAGTCCTCGTCACTACTTCATCGGAGTTAGTCTTGATTCTTATTGGGAACCGCTGTGGTGTGCTTATACTACACTTATGTGCCTTTTTGTTGAACAAATCCAGGTATTGATTATTAGTAGCGGTGCGGATGCTGCCGAGGAGACTCAAGGTAAACTGCTACTGCATTCGCAGGCTTTAGAGTCACCTTCCTATTTTTATTCGACTGTTGTAATTATTCCCAAGCAGTTGTATTTAGAAGTTGTAGAAGATTAGTAGAGCTTATGACTTGTATTACCGATTTTGGGAAAGTTTGTTCATTCAGTTGAGATTCTATATCGGGACTGTTAGTTTTTCTTTTATTATTGCTGTTATTTAGTAACTGTTAGGCTTACCTAGTCCCTAAGACTAGGTGCCATCACGATACCCAACAGAGGGAAATTTGGGTCGTGACAAGTTGGTATCAGAGATCTAGGTTCATAGGTGCTACGAGTCATAAGCGAGTTTAGTAGAGTCTTGCAGATCGGTACAGAGACGTCTGTACTTATCTTCGAGAGGCTACGTAACTATTAGGACAATTTCACTTCCTTCATTCCTATCGTGCGAGTTTATTGATCTTGAAGTTTTAATTTATCGTTCCATTCTCTCACTGATGGTGAGGACACAAACGACTGTTCCTGATGATGTTACCCCGAAGCAAGTGTCGCAAGGGTCAGAGACAGGGGCCAACGAGGAGCACGTGTCGCAGTTAAGATGCCTACCAGAGCAGCCATTGAGGAGTCGCTAGTAGTTCTAGCTGGGGGACAAGTACTGGGGGTGCCTAATGCTACCCCAGATTTCAGGAGACCTGACCGCAGGTTTGAGTACAATTGGTACATCGACTCAAGCAAGGTTGATTCTAGTGCATCAGTGCTTCACAGATCAGGGGACGAGTGCAGACTCCCACCGTCTACACTCCAGAGCAGCGAGATCACATTGGTCAGGTACCCGTTGTCATGACAACACGACATCTGGTTTCAGTTCAGCCATGGTTAGGGTAGTAGCATCGGAGGAAGAATACCTCGGAATTGTGAAGTACTGGAAGTACCACCCTTTTATCTTTCAGTAGATTGACGACAGGTAATTCCCAGGGTTTTCTAGAGGAGTGTCACTATATTTTTCGTACTTCGGGTATTGGGGCGACTAGCGAGATTGCTTTTGTCACGTCTCAGGTTCAGAGTAGTGGGTTGATCAGTGGTGGCGGCATAGGAGTTGGGGGATAGCCTGGTCGAGTCAGCTTCACTTGCGTGGATTCAGGTTTCAGAGATACTTTTGAGGGAGTTTGCGCTTTAGATCCTCCGAGATGTACGGCGCGCGGAGTTTGAGCAGTTGCGTCAGGGCGCTGTGTCACCAATGGAGCATGCCGTTAGATTCAGTGAGTTGGCCAGACATGCACTTCGCTTGGTTGCTTCAGTTATGAGATGAGTCTGTAGAGTCATTTGGGAGATTCAGGCATGATATTCGGTTTAGTGGGACTCGAGAGTTAGAGTAGGATGACTCATTTCAGCAGGTAGTAGGGATCGCTCGCCGGTTAGAGCGCATGTGGGACCGGGAGTGAGAGGAAATATGAGATCAGGGAGGCAATGAGGCCTCGTAGATCGGAGGAATCTACTGGTCCGTATTATGGAGTCAAGGTATGACATGGTAGAAGTTTTGTGGGTCAACCAGTTCAGTTTGCATTACCAGCTTTGCATGGGGGTTTTCAGGTACTCATGGGTCTCAGAGGATTCGTATTGTATGTTTTCCACAGCCACGTCGACAGAGAGGTTGTTTTGAGCGTGGGGATGTTATCCACAGGGTGAGAGATTGTTCCAGCGTTCAGGCAGGTGTGTTATAGCACGGTATTCAGGTGAGTGGAGGGTGCCCAAGAGGGGGAGGCCCAACCCATTGATGTGTTTCATATAGTAGGATGGAGGCCGTTGTTCTAGGCATTATCACACAAGTATGATTTGATGTGTTACATAGGGGAACCAATTGTATTTCACTATAGTGTTGTTGGTCAGGACAAGTTTCCCTTATTTGTTGTTCCATTTATGAGTGAGTTTCATGTTTTTCACTCTATTTTGTGTTTGCTTCTGCTGGGATATTGTATGAGTAGTAGCTCGTGTCTATCGTTGTTTTATTCATTCTTGATAGTAGTGAAACCGGCAGTGAGTCCTTGTTGTTCTTCGTGGTAAGATTTATGTGATTTTCCTAAATATTTTGCTTACGAGTTGTGATTTGGTACTCCATCGAGATGTGAGTTTAGTTAGCGTTATGATTTTATCAGCGGAGATGAACTAGTGGAGGAATTCCAATTGGTGTGACATATTTTTGGTATGTGATTCAGAGTTGAGGAAGAGGTCCTCGTGATATTTGTGATTCGATATGTTTGGACCGGGATGAGTACCGCAATGGAAATTTTATCAGGATGGTATCCTTGTGTTTTGTTCATATGCTTTGCTTCTTCCTTGTTATATTTCTTTTGGTAAGTTGGTATTGATAGAGAGTTGTGCCTATGGGCTTGTTTGATAGTTCCTTTATATGTTTCTATTTTCATATTCAGTCATTTTGTTATGTGTTTCCTTAGTTTAGTTTGAAGAATGTGTGCCCGGTGGTGTCAGTTGTGGCTGGTGACTCGGGTGGTTAATAATGAAGTCTTCATGTTCATTGCATCATTGTCAGTGTTATGGGGTTTGGAAACAGAGTTCTTTCAAATGTGGGACTAATTGACAATGTCGAGTTGATTTCGGGCAGCTATTGTAATCAAAAGTGTTACATGAGCCTATGTGTGATGTACTATGTTGTGTGGTTGTGCCTTGTGGGTGTAGTCATGAGTTGATGCGGCTGATTGAGGCTAATGCCGGATATGGATTTAGAATCGGGACTTTTGTAAATAAGTAGAGGGTGAGAAGTAGAGGTGAGACTTATCGGTGGTGATGTGAAGGCTATATTGCGGTTATGATTGTTTCATCGGGATTATGTGGGTTGGGGTGACGTGGGATCACCCGCGACTATGTGTTTGAGGTATACCATCAGTGATTGGATGAGTTCAAGGTGAATCTTGGCACGTTTGAGGACGAACGTTTGTTAAGAGGGGGAGATTGTGCTGACCCAAAAGGTCATCCCGTATATTTCTAGCTAATTCTGTGTTTCGAGGTCGTGAAAACCTCCTTCTATATCACCTCGAATTGCGTGCGCAGCCTGGGCGTGTAACCGGGAAGCCTTTATGTGAAAAACTGATAAAAATGATAATTTTGTATTAGGAATTTGAATCAAGTTGACTTCCGTCATCATTTTGGTAAACAGACCCGGACCCATGATTTGATGGTCCCGGAGGGTCCGTAGGAGAATATGGGACTTGGACGTATGCCCGGAATCGAATTTCGAGGTCCCAAGTCCGAGAAATGAATTTTTAAAAGAAATTGTCTTCTGAAAATAAAAGAGGTTTTTGAAAATGAAATTATATGTGAAACATGTGGTATCGGGCCCGAATTATGGTTCCGGAGCCCAGTACAGGTTCGACATAATATTTGTGCCATATCTGTGAAGTTTGATAAGAAACGGACTTCATTAGATGTGATTCGGACCGTAAATGCAAAATTTAATGTTTAAAGAAGTTTTAAGAAATTTCATTGATTTTTGGTTTAATTCATCGTTTTAGTGTTGTTTTATATGATTTGAAACCTCGAGCGAGTCCATGCTAGGTTGTAAGACTTGTTCGTGCATTTAGATGGGGTCCCGGGGGCCTCAGGTGTGTTTTGGCTAGGTGTTGGGTCCATTTTCCTTATTTTTGAACAACTGGAATTTTGCCTTCTGGTTTCCTTCTATGCGATCGCATAGGAGTAGTCGCGATCACATAGTGTCTCTTTGGGGAAGCCCGGTTTTTCTTAATCGCGATTGCATAGTCTACTTCGCTATCACACATCTTGTAGACTTCACTCTACGCGATCACTTACACATGTTCGCGATCGCGGAAGTATATTTTCCTCTTCTTCACGATCGCATCTTCACAATCGTGATCGCACAATGCTATTTTGGCAGTGGCCACTTCTTCTTCTATGCAATCGCAATAATAGGACCGCGATCGCATTGGACAAAAAGGTATCTGGGCAGTTTTACCCTTTCCTCTTCGCGATCGCAAACCATATTCCGCGATCGCGATTCATTACACACCTGGGCAGAATATAAGTTTACCAAAAATCGGGGTTCACCATTTTTGACATATTTTGACTTCTAGGACTCGGTTTTGGGCGATTCCTTGAGGGGGTTTTCACATAAATATAATGGGTAAGTGTTCTTCCACTATAATTAATTATATTTCATGAATTGGTTCTTGTGTTTATCATTTAATTTGTGTGTCGGGTTGAGGGAATTGTGCGTTTTGAAAGAAAACTTCTAAAATGTAAAATCATGATTTGAAAGACCAAATGTTATTGGAATTGGATAAATTTAGTATGTGTGAACTCGTATCGGAATGGGTAATCGGAATTTATAAAATTTGTCGGGTTTCGAGGTGCGGGCCCGGGGGTCAACTTTTGGGTCGATTTTTATAATTTTTTAAATACTGAAACTTTATTATTCAGAATAGTTCCTTATACGTTTATTGTGTATTTTGAAGTTGTTTTAGTGGATTTGAGCCGTCCGGTGGTCTTTTCTCCCGAGAAGTCCATTTTTGAGTACTGGATTGTCGTCTTTGAGGTAAGTATCTTGCCTAACCTCATGTGGGGGAACTACCCCTTAGGATTGAGTCTTCTTTGTTCATTGTAATCCGTATACGCGAGGTGACGAGTGCGTACTCGGACTTATTTGCTAGTAGATTGGTCCTTAGGGATTTGTAGGTTCTTATGTTACCTGTGTATGAATTGAAATTGTTACACTTGAATCCTTGGTTGTTAATCTCATCCTTTCCTGCTTAAATTAGAATTACTTGCTTTTGGACTCCTTCGTTGGCTATTTGATCTTACTTGACTTAACTGAATATTTCACTGCTCTTATCTTCATGCTATATTTTCTTCCTAAAACTGTAAAATTGACTATATTAGTGTTACCTAGTTTATTAGCCGTAGTTAGAACATCCGTTTGTTGGTGTCAAGCATTGCCGTGTGTCTTACATTATGGTTTATATGATTTTTCTCCTTATGTGCTACTTGGGTCTAGTTGATAAACATTTATGTTGTTGATGTTTCCCTTGTTGTTGCCTATTACTGGGCGTATTTTTAAGCTATGTTTTATTCCGTGAACTTAACTGTTTAGGCGAGATTGGTTATAGTTGTTTTCCCTTGCCGGGATGCTGTTGTATTCATTGTTGACTCCCTTGCCGGGATGGTATGGTTTCTATTATTGTTCGTGATGTTAATGGTATTGTTTGCATTGTTGACTCCCTTGCCGGGACTTTTTGTGGTTTATGTTTCTTATTATTGATTTTTCTTGCCAAACTGTTGTTTATGTTATTTAGCACGAGGGGACATTCCGTGCCATGTTTATGTTATTTAGCACGAGGGGACATTCCGTGCCATGTTTATGTTATTTAGCACGAGGGGACATTCTGTGCCGTGTTTATGTTACTTTAGCACGAGGGGACATTCCGTTCCGTGTTTATGTTATTTTAGCACAAGGGGACACTTCGTGCCGTATTTATGCATTATTATTTTAATTATGATTACGAGATTTTATTGAAAAATATTATTGAAAAGTGATGGTTTCGAAAGGACTATAGTTGAATGAAATTTACATCAAAGGGATATTTGAAAAGCATTCGTTTTGCATAAAAAGATATTTGGAAGTCATTTATTTGGGAAAACATCGTTGGAAATTTCGTATTTTTGAAAGAAACTATGTTTTGTATTTCACTCTTTTAAATATACTTATATATATAATTAGAGAAAGTATGTTTTCAAAAGAGAGCCTCTATATTAAAATGAGCATATTTGCAAAGTTTTTCCTACGAACCGCTGTTTAAAGGCTCCCACCAGTTTTATGGACTTTAATTGCTATGGCTCAATGTGAACATACAAACGTAGAGTTGAGTTATTGGAGTTCTGTATTGCATTGTGTTTTCTTCTGGTTTGGGCTTGTTTTGATGTCCATCCTTGTATGTATTCTTATGCTGTTTCGGTTAATTTCTGTAGTTTCCTTCCACATTATATCGTCATTGTTGTAAATTGTTCTGTAAATTCGTAGATAGATGTAGTGTTTGATTTTTTCTATATTCATGTCAGTTATCTTGTTAGACCAGTGATGTCTTGACTAGTCCTCGTCACTGGGTTAGTCTTGATACTTACTGGGCACCGCTGTGGTGTGCTCATACTACACTTTTGTGCATTTTTGTTGCACAGATCCAGGTATTGATTGTTAATATCGGTGCGGATGCTGCCAAGGAGGCTCAAGGTAACCTGCTGCTGCGTTCGCAGGCTTCGAAGTCACCTTTCTGTTTTTATTCAACTTTTGTAATTATTCCCAAGCAGTTATATTTAGAAGTTGTAGAAGATTCGTAGAGCTTATGACTTGTATTACCGCTTTTGGGAAAGTTTATTCATTCAGTTGAGATTCTATATCGGGACTGTTAGTTTTTCTTTTATTATTATTGTTATTTAGTAACTGTTAGGCTTACCTAGTCCCTAAGAATAAGTGTCATCACGATACCCAACAGAGGAAAATTTGGGTCATGACACTTGATGACACATATGAGCATACTCACCAAAAAGGTGGAGGAGTCGGGGCAAAAGCAGCAGGTACATATTGTAAATACAACCAATGCGGGCTTATGCACATATTGCATTAGTCAAACACTTGGTAATCAGTAGAATGCTGAATGTGATCATCATCACTACCCTGAACAACATGAAGAAAATTTTAGTTTAGAAGGATGAGTTTGTAACTATGACATAGAAATCTTTGGCATGTATATAGGTGAGCTCCCTCTTCCTGCTGTTGTGTGATGCACATAATGGAAGAGCAGTCCAACATTTGATGTTGTGGCCTTTGGCTTAGAAAAAAAATACTCCCTCTATTTTAATTTATCTGAACATGTTTGATTGTTCACGGAGTTTAAGAAAAAATGAAGATATTTGAAATTTGTGGTTCTAAACAAGTCAAAAAGGGGCCCAGAGTATTTGTGTGGTTATAAAAGCTTGTCATTAAGGATAGAATTGTTAGTTTAGGCAAAATTGTTACCAAATTTAGAAAGGGGTCATTCTTTTTGGAACTGACCAAAAAAGAAATAGGTTCACATAAATTGGAACAGAGGGAGTAGTTTTTTCCTAGAAACATTTTTTTGAGAAAAATATAGTTAGAAGCACTTTTTAAAAGTTTGACCAATTAATTAGTCAAACACAAACTGTTTAGTCAAACATGCTATTAATCCTTTAGCGTCACATAGTATTTTAACCGAACTAATGTTAATTGGTACGTTTCCCGTCTCAAAAGAGTTTCTACATACTACAGGAACACAGTAGTATGAATCAACAAAATGCTTGACATTTTGGGTGTGTTTAGTAGAAAGAAAAATGATGTACGAGACTACACCTTAGCTACAAAAGTTCTCGCAGAAGTGACTACTCAAGTACATATATAGTGATGTCCCTTGCCTATGGATATACTAGTGTCCCGTTAGTCCTTCAAAATCACGAAGTTTTTCCCAAAAGTAATGTTAAGTTGTACATTTCCCAGACTACAGGAAGAGAGTTGTACGAATATAGAAAATCATCAAAATGCCTGATTTTTAGTTTCCACAATGTTTGTGCATTATGCAAACTCGCTATGATCCGACCACAGTACAATTTGGTGTCACTCAACAAGATGGATTGACATAAAGAGTAGATATTTTCTTGTATGACACAAAGTTGTTAAATGGCACTATAAAAAAAGGGGGGAAAACCAACTGCCAAAACCGATCGATACTAGTCGGTAATTGGAAAAAACCGACCGATTCGTGGCGGTCGGTACGACCGACTTCATGCACCATTTGAGACTCGAATCATGGTTTGTACTATGGCAGGATATGATTTTATCACTAGACCATTGGTATATTTTATTTTAAGACTGTATTTTATTTTATTTATACTTTTTAACTGTATTTTTGCGCTTTAATAGCCGACCAATATCGGTCGATTTTATTTAAAAATAAAATTACCGACTGAAATCGGTCAGTTTTTTAAAATGACCGGCCGAAATAACCAACCGATTTCGGTCGTTTTTTAATATTAATTTTAATTTATTTTATAAATACCTAATTTTTGCTCTTTCTTCTTTTTTCTCTTAGATTATATCTTTTAGTATGTGTATTTTTATCTTTTATTTTTTATTTTTTATTTTTTATTTTTTAGAATTAGTTTATTTTAAATAGTTGATAAAGGGGATAAGGGATTGGGCTAGCCATTTTAAAGACAAAATCGGCCAAATTTGGACCAAATCGGCGGCCCAGGACCCGGTCCAAGTTTGTGGTATGAGAGACGCCTCAAAACTACGACGTTTTGATAAGTGAAGTGAGATTAAATCTCATCCGTTCATATCACTTTGATCAAAGGGTTCTAATTCACTCTCCACTCCATGTATATAAGGTCTCAAGATCATAAACTTGGCCCCCGTTTTTCCTTATTCTCTTTTCTTCTTCCTCTCTCCTCACTCTCTCGTCTCGCTGTCTATCCGCTGCTCCCCATGGTGGGCTCTGCCGGCCGGAAATTTCCCACCAGCGGCGGACCAGCTCCAATCGACCCCATTTTTTCACCATCACCTTGTCTCCTCCTCCTCTTTCCATATCCAAACCCCAAATCCCTGAAATCCTCACCAAACTTCACAAATCTGTCCAAATCTGAAACCCTAGCCACCCAAATTTTCCTCTTTTCTTTATCGAATTAGTGACAAATATGGCCACCCAACCCTACAAAACCTATATAAACGTGCACTCCCCCTACAATTTCACACTAAAAAAATGTACCGCCGCCTGCCAGCCACCTCCGGCGGACACCCCACTGTCCCGCCTCCATTGCCACACCATTGTCGCACCACTTCTCCTCTATTTTAGCCTATTCGTGACCCAAGAACACTCGTTTCTTTGTAGTATGATGCCGAATTCATTGAATTTAATGTTTACCACATTGAAACAAGCATTTCAAGGTCGGACAACCGCTGCCCAAGGCCCCCGGCATCTTCTCGTTGATCTATTTTGCCACAAATGCCTCTGAATTTGGTATAAACTTGAACTCAAATCTTTTCATCCATGTTTCTGATTTTTGTTGCACCACAATTTTATCGTAGTTTCTTTGTAGTGTAAATTTACCAGCGATCATTTTAGTTAGCTCTTAATCTAGTTTCTGATTTTTATTTTTTGTTTAACTTAATTAATTATTCTAGTTTGCCTAATTGTTAATATGTTTTTGCTTTGCGTTAGTCGTTTGAGTCTCGATTTCATGTTTAGTGTTTCTGATTTATTTTTTGTTTAAAATCGTGAGTTTCATGAATGTCTTCATTGATCAGTGCATCATTTTGTTAATTTTAGTCATTAGGTTCTGGGTTTCTCTTAGTTGATTACTAGTTCAATTGTTGAGTATAGTTATGTGTTCTTTCTATCTTAGTTTGGTTTGAATCACATGGTTGGTACTGATTTTGTTAAAAGCTGAAGAGTAGACGAGTAATCATGTATTAGGGTACATTAGCAACTTACTTCTAGTGTTAAGGTGGATGAAATACTCCCTTTTACCCCATGCTTCTGCCATAGTTGTTGAAGGACTGTCCTTTCCCCTTTTGAACAGTTTTAGCACACAAAAGTGAGTCTTTTGAGTAGTTTTTTGGTGAACAAACTTCAGTCATTTTGGACAGACATTTGGTGAACCAAAAGATGTCCACAAGTGACTTTCCTTGTTTATTTAAGGGCTGCTCGTTTCATATTTTAAGAACATAGAGAAAACATCTTTACAGTCTAAAAGAACGAAAAGCTTGAGAACTTTGAGTGATTTTTCGGAGAGTAAAAAATCTTCCAGGATATACATAGTTCTTGAAGTCATTTTAGTTCTTTATCCTCGAAACTTGTTGCGTTTCTGGGTTTTCATTAACTTCCCGGTTTCCACGATCTCTTTACGGCTGTTGATGTTCCGTTTTGGCTGCTATTTCTCCTTGCTTTTCCTGCTGTCTCTTCTGTTAAATTTCTGCTACTGTACTATTGTATTTCAGCATTTCAGGTAATTCTTCATCCTTATTAATGCAGATTTTTAATAGCAATTAGTGAAGATTTGAGCATGTTTAGATTTATTTGAAGCATCTTAAAGGAAATTTTTCAATATGGATGGATTTTGAGATTTCAATCTTGAAATCAGGTTTGGGATCATAATGTTAAACATTACTTTGCTATTTTTTTTTTTAAAAAGTTTTGGCTTCATAGTATTTCCCTGTTAGACTTAGAGTAGTATTTCATGACAATCTTGATCATGTTGTAAAAAGGAAAATGTCAAAGCTTAATGAAGATTTTTTGTAAATGGACAAAATGTGTTGGCCTTTTTTGTGTGTGTGAACAAGAATCATGTTTGGTGTAGGTTCTTTAGCCTTCTTATTGTTGGAAGTTTTATTGGAAGTATATTTTCAAAAGGTCCTTAATGATCCGTTT